>PTEX01000217.1:611224-897239 GCA_003342815.1 Eudromia elegans
CCTCCGCCGCAGCCGCCCTCGGGGCTCCCCGTGCCGCCCGCCCGGCGCCTCCCGGGCTCTCTCGTGCTTTGCCCAGCGCGCGGGCTGCAAAATCACAGGGACGGGGACTCTGTACGTGCCCCTCCTGTGTGGAAAATTAAAAAAAAAGAGGGAAAAAAAAGAAAAAGAGAGAGAAATCCAACCTCTCCCCCTCAATGGGAAATACACTGTCGAGGTGCACGAAACAGCACACCTGCCTCTACCAGGGCGGTTAAGCAGCGTGTAGCACAGGGTCTGTGACTCCACCAGAACGAGGGGGCTGTTGTGCTCCACTAATTCCAGCACAGGAGCATCACAGCGCGGCAGGGAGTCAGCGGCACTCCAGCGCTCCGCTCCACGCAGGACTTGCTCACACTTCACAGGCACACGCTCCGCTCGGCTGCCTGCAAAGCCCAGCGTCGCCTGTGCACGCCCATTGTTGCACTGAGCAGCAGCTCAGTGCTTCTACACGTCTGCGCTCCTTGCTTGTAAAATAAAGAAAAAATAAAGAAAAAATATTTTCTGTTCCACAGGGGAGCTGAAAGAACTTCTTAGGATAAATCCATTACGGAATGGGATATGCTCTAATATAAGGGTAGGATCAGCACCTATTGTACACAGCTTAGGAAGGCAGAATTTGCAAGCTTTATAAATAAAGACTAGGTGCTCTGCACATAATGAAAACGTCTAAGATTATATTAGTTATTTAAGATATAGGTATATTTGGTGCACAGAAGAAAAATGCTTAAGGAGCTTGTCATGATCCTCATTAATGGTGAACAAACACAAAACATGACTTTTTGACAACAGATACACCACTTGTAATCCAACTTGTTTCAGGCATTCAGTCTTTTTTCTATGACTTCAATATCTATTTCCAAGCTGACATAAATTCTGAAATAGATGATGCCTTTCTTAATAAAAAAGTGCCCAAAGGGAAGGAGTGCATTCATTGCCCCCACTAATGGTAAAGAACTGAATAATGTGTGTATATATATATGTATACACATACACCACACACACACACATATATGTATAAAATAAGAACATGGTTTTAAGGAAAAAATCTTACAACTCATTATTTTTCAACATGATTACAGGTCTGATTGATAAAGGCAACTGCATAGACTTGATATTCCTAGACTTCTGTCAGACATTTGCTTTAATTGGTTCAGCTTTTTCTGATTAGGAAGACAGGATAATAAGGAGTCAATACAGCACACATAATAACATTAAAAACTAGCTAGGTTACAGGTCTGTGAATGAAATGGTAATTGTCACTGATCCCGTGCATTCCTACTGGGCCCAAGCAGGTTAACTCTTGGTTGTTTTACACTCAACACTCAATGTTTTTTAAGAGAACAAAAATCAAGAAGAATCAGCTAAACACAACCTCCCATCATGAATCCCTACCCAAAAAGGTTACTGTGATCTTTGATGGTATGAATACCTACAGCTGCATAGCTCTGAATGTACATTAAGGTATAGAGAAGTGTAAAGGAAACTTGACTAATGAGCTAAAACGTGCAACATGTACAACACTCCACTACTGAACAAGTGCTTATCAACTTGAGTCACTACAGCTGTGCGTTTTGAAATCAGGACTGGATGGCTTTCTAACGGAAAAGTGCTAATTCAAATATGAATACATTTGGGAAAGTTGCATGACCTGCAATATAGAAGAGGTTAGTCCAGGTGATTACAACAGTCGCTCTTGGCTGTGTTTTAGTGTTTTAGCAAAATAGATGCATGATGAGTTTTAATGCTGATTTATATATTTTTAAAAATATATTCATATGTGTATATATTATATATATAATATAAATAACATTTTAATTATATTTGAAGTAAAGGTAATGAACTTTAAATTTGTCCTTTTTTTTCTGTAAGTAAACCCTCAAAATTACGTTACTCATTTCATTAACCTTTTTTTTTTTCAATTTAACATGTGGTTTTTCAAATTTATTAAACAACCAATGAACTGATTACTCAGCATTTGAAAGAAGTACAAATTCAAGGTTATATCTATTAACCTTTTTACCTCAGGAGAGTAATGTCTCATACTTTATTTAGCTAAAAGGTTCATATACATTAATATCTTTTCTGATCCATAAATTTCCACCACTAACCCCAAAATGTTGAAATGAAATTGTCAGCTCTGGAAGATGTGTCTTGTGGCTCTTAATGCCACTTGTTATATGATATTAGACCATGTGAATATAAATCAAATGCAATTTTATGCTTTATTCCATCTGATAGCTCAAAGGAACTGGCATTCATAGAGAACAAACCAACTATTTCAGCATCCAAATTTATTGCTTTGTCAAGCACGTTTTCCCCCTCCGTAATAATCATTCTACTGCAGACTTATATTTGTATTAATCACACGAACAGGCCACATTTCTTCATATATTAGAGGCTAACCCTGTCTTTTTAAAATCTATTTGATTCAGAGGAGTATTCCCATACTAATCTAATAGCATATTAAAATAGGAGCCTCTTTTTCACAGCAGAACAAGTTTCAATGTTTTTGAAAACTTTGGTTAAAAAGGTAGATAAACTTGAGTGCTGCTGTTCAAACTTTGCTGAGCAGTTTAGCAAGTGCTGCCGCTTGGGAAACAAACCATGTAAGGCTGCTGAGGAGAAATACACTGCTATATTGACAGTAAAGATGAATTGTGTGACTGTGCCCTCTTTCTCATCTTCCTTTGACTCTTCTGATTTCATAGATTTTATCTACCTCCTTTTTCTCTATGATGCAACATGGCAAATCACACCATACCCGAAAAGGACAACCGTCTTATTGGACCCATCCTGCTCAGGCATGTCCCAGATTTTGGCTGTGAAGCCTCTTTGGTTCTTTTCTCCCGTATTAGCACATCAAGATGGATCTGCTGCTTCCCTGGCAGCAGTGCTAAGTGGCCCCTGAGAAGCGTTTGGGCTATCATCAGCTAAATAGATTGTGAAGAGGGGAAGATGTTAATTGAGAAGCTAACAGAAGAAGAGAAAGATTGATTGAAAGAAAAAATAAAAGCAGGTTTGGGAATCTAGAGCCCAATGGGGAAAGGCTAATAACTACCTGCCACTAAGGTGTAAGGAGCTACAAAAGAAAATGAATGCTATATACTTTATGAAAAGAAGAAATTAATCTGCAAACCTTATAATGGAACATAACTGTGGCCCATAAAACAACGCACTTGCCCAAACACCTTTCCTCTAGGTTCTCTTTTGTCTTAGTGTTAATTTAGCAAAGAACTATAAACTTAAAGGACGAGATTAGTTAAAACATCGTAGATATTATTCAGACATGTTACCAAATTTTTGTAATCACTGATGATGCAAGAAATCTCCAGCAGTTAATTTTGTTTAGCCAAACTCAGGCATTTTTATTTTTATATATGAAAAGCAGTTCCTGTTCAGAAGTATTCAGTTTTAAAAGTTCCAGTGAGCTTGCTAAAGCACTGTTACACACATTTATAAGAATATCTGCTATATTCTATTGATTTATTTGTTTGTTAATGTCATTAAAATGAGGCACAGCCAGGGTCAGCTGCTCTAATACTATAGCGATCCAATAAGAAAAGATCGTCAGTTGGTTAAATCATTGACATCACCATCATCAATATCCACCAGTGTATTTTCAGTGAAAAGGTCTGATTCTAGTCTCATTTACACTGCTGTAAATTACAAGCAGCTTCATGTCAGTAGGGTTACTTTGCTGTAATTCCAACTTGAATCAATATATTCCATAGTTGTGCAAAAGCAGATATTCTAGAAGTTTCCTAAGAATCTGAGTCTTGGTGAAAACTTTACTGTGCAGCCATTAGCAGAAATTCCTTTCACCTTTCCTGTATATTATATGTATAATTTTCAACTTGATACAATTCTTCCTAAAGTGAAAAATAAACCAATAAATAAAATGATGCAAATACACTCTTCTTCCATCCATTTTCTGGGCAATTTGCTTATTAACCTCTAAATACTAAATATAGTTTAGAAAAATATGGCAATTCCACTTGCAATATGCATTCCCCAACCAAGTCTACAAAGATTTAAAAGCACAAATCGCTGATGGTCAGAACACAGATATAACTTTGATATAACAAACTATAATACACCTTTCCCCCAGATGCCCCTGAGCAGTATACAGAAATCAAAAGACTTTCTGCTCTTTCTTACAGAAGAGGCATCCAGTGAAAATATTAGTCAGCAAGTTTAAATAAGCAAATAAGAAATAAACTCTTCTTCATATTGTGTTTATATTCTTGAGCATTTCGAGGAACACCTGAAGGGAAAGAAAACAGAGCTTTTGAAAAAGGATTTGGTTAGGGAAAAGAGATTCAATGTCTTTCAGATGAACTTAGAACAACTAGTGCTCTAGAAAGAAATGCGTTATTTATATAAAATAATGGTGAACAGAGCTCTGGGCCTTTAAAACATGGGGCAAGGGACCATCTCTATTCTGCAGAACGGGTACCTGAAGTAGTGAAGACAGCTTAAAGACTGGGAAGCAGAATAGTCACAAAGATGGTTTTAAGTGACGTATCCCCTTCAGCCATACAGAAAATAAATGACAGTCAAGGCTATGATCTGTATTTTCTGCATTCCAGTTCACTGACCTACTGGGCCACACTGACATTAGATCAGATCAAAATTACTGGATTTTTCTTATGTTTTCATCAGACTATTTTTTACTTTGTTCTCTAGTCCTTCATAAAAATAGGGCATACAGCATAAGGTCAAAGATCTCTCTAATTTCCATTGTATCTCTGACATTGGCCAGGAATAGATGTTGAGAGAACCACATGAAGGCAAGACAAGTTTGCAGTGATACTTTCCACCACTGCAGCTTTCCATCTTCATGCAGTCACCAAGTTTGCAGCTTCCCGAGGCAAATCATTTTTTTGTTATGTTTAATAAGTGTTTATGGATTTTTCTTCTGATAAAGTTGTTCTATTGCTTTTTTGAACCCATCCAAACTTCTAGCTGTCACAACAAGCAGAAACAATGATTTTCACGGTTTGTTAATTTTTTTCATCCCTTGTCAGCTTTAAACCCTCTGCTGGATAATTTTATTTGGTTTACTTGTGCATATAGTGTAAGAAGCAGAATAAATGAGAGCACAAATAAGAGGCAGCAAGCAAGTCACAGAATCGCAGAATGGCTGAGGCTGGAGTAGATCTTTAGAGATCACCCAGTCCAAACCCCCCTGACAAAGCAGGGTCACTGACAGCATGTTGCCCAGGACCCTGTCCAGATCATTTTTTAATGTCTCCAAGGATGGAGACTCCATAAACTCTCTGGACAGTCTATTCCAGTGCTCAGTCACTCTCATAGCAAGTAAGTTTTTCCTTAAGTTCAGGTGCACTTTTCAGTATTTCAGTTTGTGCCTGCAGCCTCTTATCTTGTCACTGTAAAGATGACAGGCCCACAGTCTTTTCAGTGAAAACTGAACAGTGCAACATTGTAACAGTGAAATAATCATTTATTAATTATTAATTGTTCCCTTACTATGAATAACCTCTCAAATGCAAAAGGACCTATAAGAAGACACTTCAACTTTTTTAAGAGTCTTTCGCAGGACTGTGGAAGTAGAACTCTTTTCGAAAACAAGAGTATGAGACATAAAACTTCAAACTTCAGAAGACCTGCATTCGTTCCTGCTCCTAAAAGCATTTTGATATCTATTACATGTTTACATATTACATTTCTACTATTTTACCAATTTACAAAGTGTAGGACTTACTGGTCTCTTTTTTTTTTCTTTTTTTTTTTATTTTAGATTCCTCTGAGGGTTTTTTAAGAGTCAGGCTATATGCTGATACCTTTCATTGTTCTTGTATTGTTTTTGACTAGAAGTTATAACGTGTTATTTTGGCAATAATTCAGTGGGTTTACTCCTTTAGTCCCTGTAAGTATCAATTGGTCTTGGAAATCTTTAAAGGTTCAATATTTTCTCTAAGGTCACAAATACTGGCAGATTGCCACATAATCCTACATTACTTGTGTATAGGAATTGGTGGCTAGGAAACAAGCCAGATATGATCTGGCTTATGTCCTTGCTGCTTGAAACCTTTCCTTTTCTGCCTACACAAAGTCCTGACCACTGTGAGAGAGCTTTGAACCATGATGCGGTTCAACCTACCACTGTGGACTTACCTAATAAATTCCTTACTTCTGAGTTGCCTGTCCAAACCCTCACTTAAAACAGGTATTTCAGATTATCCATCTTGCATTTTAGATTTCTAGACTTTGCATGGAAATATTTATATGATCCTGCCTTTTCTCTTTTTTGTGCTTAAGTGGTTCTATATGTGTTTAAATGCAACTCTATTAATTTGGTCTTCTTTTGTTGTCAGTTGTCAGAATTTCGCTGACTTTTGCTTTATAATTCTTCTGAATACAGAGTACATAATTTCACCATCAGAGGATGAATCATCTTAAATTGTGTACTTTCAACATGTTGGATTTCAGATCATTAAAAATCCATTAAAATCCAACATGTTGGATTTCAGATCATGAAAAATTTCCTATAATTATTTTGATCTTTAGTATCATCAGTGGGTTTAATTTCTTTGGATGGACTATCTTTCCTCTGTATAAAGTCCATTTATTCTTAAAGTTTTCCATTCCCTGATTTCCTCTGTTTTTCATATTTTCCATTCCCTACTTTGTTCTTTCCTATGCCATTTTCTCAACCACACACAGACATCTTGCATTCTCACTAGCCCTGTGTATGGTACAAAGAATATTTCTCAAGACATTTCCCTCAAAGTATTTATATCACCTGTTCCCTCCATACTGTTAATGCGACCTTCTGAGATTTCCGCTTTTACAGTCATCAGAAAACAACACAGAAGCATTTTATCATGAGAACAGTACACAAGGCATCAAGATCATTTGGATACATGTTTTATTCTACTATTTCCTATCTGATTCTTAAAATGTAATTTCATAATCTGTTGACGCATTAGTATTTTCATGTGACATTGAAAACATTGCTGCTGTCTAGATAGCATAATTTTTTACATTTTATGTCTATTTCATAATAATGAAAGTATTTCAGTTAGGTTAATAGGTATTTTGTTACTGCTTTGAGTAAACTACTGCTTGACTATCTTTCTTAGTTTTCCAGTGAAATAGTGACAAAAAGCATTTGAGTGGTTAGATTGTACTTTGCATTGAAACACGCAGAACTTTGCTGTTATTTCCATAATTGTTCTAAGGCTTCTTATAGCATAAGATAAAACTTTATGCCTAAGAAATCAAAGATAAATTGACATTCAATTTCTTAAGGCAACGCTAGGCATTTCTTATGTCTTTTAATCTGAGACTTCTTGGACAAGATTATAATGTTTCAGTGAAAAGGGTGAAAGTGGACTCTTGTGCCAGCATAAATTTTGTTGATTTTTTTCTGCAGTTTGCTAGTGTATCCATAAAATATAAAATTATTGACTGTGAGGAAGAAGGCTGTTAGAAGAAACTAAATATCAAAACAATAAAGAGCTTGACCGAAGACTCTAAGGTCATGCTGGGTTAGAAAGGAATAAATGTTAGAATCTGCCTCTGCTGTGAAATCAGTAAAACTAGAACCTTTAGGAGTCTTCTTCAGCTCCCGAATATTGAGTATTGCATTCTGCATTTGCATTTGTTGCGTGGTTTAGTAGGTGCTACTTTGCCCGGCTCTGCATCAAAGGATAATGTCATTAGTATTCATTATCTAATTTCCCATTAGACAACTGCTGTCTTAGATATTTACTCTGTTAAACACTGTAAACTAAAGATTCAACCTGTAAAACTAAGAAAAGCTAATAAAATAAAAGAAGGAAAAATACATCATGTAGATAAAAAGGAGAGAAAATGTTAAGAACCTTAAATACAGATTAACCTTGTACTCTAGAAATTACCCCAGCCTGAATATCAGATGAGTCCTTTAGTGAATTAAACTTGTACTTTTCTTCTCATCTCAAGTCACCTTGCATTTTATGAGTCAAATCTAGCTTCAGTTCTCATGCCTGAATATCAGTCCTCACGATAAGGGACAGATTTCTCTCCCTGCTTTTCCACTGGGCAAATTTTGAGCCTCAGATAATTATATTTTTGCCTACTATTAAAAGGTCTTTTTATCTGTGATTTAAAATTAAGATGTGTGCGGACTTTGTAGGCGTGTGAGCTTGTTAGTTATGAAGGGGAGGAGGAGGAAGGAGTCATTTAATGACTCTTTGCTCCCTGCAAAGGCAATGGTGAAAGGAGCAGAGTGGGGGCAACACTCCTATGAGTGGATATATGCAAACTGCTCTGAGTATGGATTGTGGGGAAGCGTGGTGGGACAGACAGGACCCCGAGCAGGCTCGGAGGCAAGCCACTGGGTATGCCCCTGGAAACCCTTCAGCATGAGAACTTAGCACTTTTTAGACCATGTAGCCTCATAAATCTCAATAAATTTATGAGCAAGAGGCAAACTGTCAGAGCCTTAAGTAAATCATTACAATCCCTCACATTACTCTTACGTTTTAGGGGACTAGAACTGAAGAGGACAAATATTTATGTAGCACCTTCCTATGACCCTTGTGTGAAACTGCAAATGTCATACCATGAGCATGAGGACCTGGAGACCATAGACCGGGCAACCTTAGGGCTCTTCCACTGACATTTCTGAGGGAAAGTCCATATCTGTGTAATCCTTGTGGTGTTTTGTGAAAACAGATAATCCTTCTCTTCAGCATCTCAGACTACAGTATTTCCTTACTATGGAGCTCCATAAAAACAGGAAATGAAGGAGTTAAATGAGAATTGCTTGACTGTACTATTTCTGACTGCTATTTCTACATTTATCACTGAATGTGCAGAGTCCTTACAAAAACAAAGGCAGGAAGAAAGGTTTTTAGCCTTAATCATTAAAAATATCTTGAAGAATACATAGTCTTTCGTTTTTTACACTTCTGACTTAAATTTGTCATTTTAAGGGGTTATCACAGGAAGAGATGCTATTTCTGTTTTACACACCAAGACTTGGCCTCCTACATTTGCCATTACACATTTTTCTTATTTACAGCACTAAAGGGTTTAAATATAATCAGTGGCAGCCAAAATTGTATTTTGTAGTCTGATAGTCTGAACAACACAAAAGGACACATGAGAAATTGGAGGTGAGAGAAAGAAAACACAGACCAGATAAAGTCTCAGTTATTACAGTAGCCGACTTCATCATTTTCATAGTACCTTAGTTGATGCATGTGGCACTATGTAGATAAATAGAAAGTCAGTGTCTGACTGACAAGCCTACACGTACACAATGGTAGTATACCATAGAAGAGGAAAAAGACTACATAATATGATTTCATCCATATTTATGACTTGCAGGTGCTATGATAGTACAATTATTATTAAAGTATTTTTACAAATTTATCAACTCAAGAAATGGATGCATGTAATTAGAGGGTTTCCAGAAAGAAGAGTGAAGAGGTGAAGGATGAGGAGCCGAGTGCTGAAGTTTGGAGGAGTTGCGTTAACTCTTGCGGTTCATTTGGTGCACGGACAGGTCAAACAAAACGGCGGAACTTGAAAAGACTGTTCCTTCCTTGACATGCTATGCTGTCCCTTTTCTATAAACTGGGTTGATGATTCATTTCAAATAGAACATAGGTGAGTCTGGTTTTAAACTACCTTTTTTGCATGCAAAAATACCTAAACAGATTCGATCACAACCCAGATATATATATATATATATGTATTCTGTTATACAACATATAAATTAACAGGCAAATAAAGAAGAAACCAGACTGTACATTTTTTAGAATATACAATTCATTAAACCCAAAAATGTAGCTACATTTTAAAAAGTCTGATGATTCCTATAGATAACAAGAATATTCACAGTTGTCACTATTAATTGTAACAAAAGTTTTAACTTAGCCTTTATCTTAAATGTTTAAAACTTTCTTTTGTTTGAAATTAGGTGAGATTTCTGAAGCTCTCTATAGAAAATTCAACAATTATGGATCATCTTTTCCATAGATTAATGCATTATGAAATCTGTTCAATAAATGTAAAGGGCAGCACCCTAAATCTGGATAAATTTCTTGTACACAAAAGGCCCACAGATAAAATGTCCATTGCCATCACAAAATAACAGCAAATGTCCATTGCCATCACAAAATAACAGCAAAAGGGGAAGATTACAGCTGAATTAAGTATATTTTCCAAGTGTTCTATTATAAGTTCCAACTTTTAAAGGAAAATAATTTAGGAAACGTATAGTGTTTCTTAAATATAAATTGGTAATCTTCTCCTGGGGTAATTAAGAAAACAGTTAGGTTTGGCTCACTGTTGAAGCATCAGTGCAAAAGCTGTATAGGTTTGCTCCTCAGGGCATAATAATTCCAACTCAGCTTAATTAATTAATCAAAATATCGCAAGTGTCTGTTACATGTAAGCAAGGTTACCTCACAGTTATACTAACACAGTCATTCATAAGCGCTCTATTTGTTCTCATTCTATTCTCCTTCTGCAGAGAAAACTAGAAGCTAGAACATGTAACCTAGAAAATGTCCTAAATTACTCTTGGGTTATTCAGTTTAAGAGATGCACAGAACCAGGTTGTCTATTCCCAGCCCCATTAGCAGAGCTTCATATTGTAGGTTGAGAGTACATTGGAGAGCAAACAATGCTCCAAAGAGGACTGATATGGCTTCCTGTGTATCAATTTATTTCTTAGGCAACTAGGAATTAATTCATTATTGAGAAATGATTCCCTTACTTTCCTAGAGACAATCTGGTCATATGTTTCCACTGCCTGAGGAGGAAACACGTTTAAGAGGGAATACTCTCTACGTGGCTCCTGAATGCTTCCTTTTGCTACAGATGTAGGCAGTAGTATAGTGTAATATTGATAACAAACTATATTATACTGTACTGTACTGCTTTAATTCTGTACTGTACTATGCAGTGCTTGCAGTTCTTTCAGTCTGTTCTTTCAGTCTTTCGTACAAGATCCGCATTAATCATAAAATCATGAGAAAATTAGAGCACGTAAAGTCTTTTAATTCATCTTGAAAGTGTTCTGGCTTATTGTAGGCTTAAATAAGACAGAAATAGCCTTCCCAGCTGTATAGTGTGTGCATTAGAGGGCCATGTCCTAAATTCTAATATGAAGACAACATACTATGCTAATTTGTTTTCTGAAGAATTTTCAATTACTTTACTTTTTTTTTTTTTTTTATCTAACACATTACTCAGACTGGTATTAAGTTACTGGTTTTGCTTAATTTATAGAGCCTTTTCCTACATAAATGATCTGTTAATCAAGTATTTTCTGCAGATATTCTTGCCATTCTCCATACTGAAGAAAATACATTCCCTCTGTTGCTTTGTAAGATGCAGGATTTTCTGTAATTTGCACTATAAAATTATTCTCTTTCCTTAGTGACCAGTGACTTCTACTACTAGGAAAAGGGACCCAAGAGACCTAATGGAAAAATTAACAGCAAAGATTGAGAAAACATATTACTGAATGCCTTTCCTGTGTTCTTTGTCACTAGGTGATACTGAGAAATGATTCCGTGTTTTCCTTAGTCTTCCTAATGTTGACGATGCACATTAAGAAACTCTTCTCGCTTGCCCACCTTTACACACCACTCCAATTTCACCTCCAGCTAACCCCTGGCTTCCTGACTCCAGTTCTGCCTGTTTGGGCAGCATCCCCGGGTGGTCCATCCCCATTTCCTCTTTCTCTGTATTCCCTTTTCAATTAGTTGAGCACAGTGGCAAAGCTGTGTTCAGGGCTAGATAACATATAAACTTCTCAGTCATCTGGTGTGAAATGCTTAACCAGTACAGATGCTGTCTGCTAGTACAAATGCGTTGATAATTTTTATGAGTTTCTAAGACAGATCAGAAATCATTAACTCTGCATAGCTAGCATAAAATTACAATAAAAAACTAGTTATACACCCCCTTGATATCAACAGAGCTACATCCATGTCCTAACTCTTGATCTGGATGCAGCTGGTCCTGCTGGGTGACCTACGAGCACCTAGATCTTGGACTGATGATGGTTGAATCGTGGCCTACATCTTGCTGATTGAGCTGAAATCTAAGTTTAGAATAGCCTGTTGCCTCTCCTGTGGATCCCAGTTGCAGGTCCTGGCAACACATATCACAGATTGCTGTGTCTAATATTTATTTTCTGTTTGAGAACACTTTCTTTGCTTAGTGAAAAAGTATTTTCCTAGGAAGAAGAGGAGTGTCTTTTGATGTTTTCTGTTACAAGGACTACATGCATTATGTTTGGACTGAGTTTTCACTTAAATGAAATCAGGCAGAGCAGGTAATAAATCATAGCAGTTATAAATCAATAAAAGACCATGAAAGTCAGGACAAACTCCCTTGTTCTTAGTCCAAAAAGTTGAGTTTAAAAGAAAACTACAATAGACTAGAAAACATAAAAATACAATGTTAAAAACATGCCTGAAGAGCTTACTGTGTGGGAACAGACAAGAAAGCAAAATGTGGGAGGGGAAACAGGGTTAAAATGGATGTGCAGACCTTCTGTAGTAACCCAAAGAAAATCACTCACACAGCTGGAAATCAAACTGCTGTCCCCGGATTTCAAATCTTGTACCCTGGACCATTGCACTTTAAAGCTACAGGACTGTGAGCAATATGGCCTGTTGAAAACTAGGCAACCACAAACTTTTAAAGATATTTATGCTAATTCTTTTCCCCAAACAGAACTTTGACTGCATGCCCTGTGTTTCAGATGTTAATCAAAGCCCCCATTCCATGTATTTGCCTCCTATTGAGGGTTACGCCTAAGGGAGGCTGCTGAAAAGACTTGAACTAATTCTGCTTGCAATCAGCACCTAATAAGGCTTCTCCCAAACGCAGTTTGGTCCCTGGGACACAAGGTGGACAGACAGCAGCGTTTAGGTCAGATTCTCTCAGGGATGATGTTTAAAAATAACACATCATAAGCGCTGGCAGAGAAATCCACTGTGCTTCATGGCAGGCAGCCAAAGAATATTACCAACAGCTCCCAGCCTCTCCCGGGAGCTTCCATCTGAGTAAATAAGTGACATTTATTGTTTAAAGTGAGATGATGCCTATAGAAACAAATTAGTATCCCAGCAACATTTTTCTAGCTATTGCATCCATACTATTAAATTCTTTCACCCTCCAAAATAAGGTACTATATCCCAACTGCATTTCAGTTTACTAGTATAAGTGTCAGCAAGTGTGGAAGTGTAGAACATCCACATGTCAATGTTTTCGGGAAGCTTGATGACATTCTCAGTGAAAACTGAACAGTTAGATGCATTAACTGACACATTTCAGCATGTCTGTTTCGAATTTATTGGAAAGATTCTTCTGTATCTATTTGCCTTGGACCAGAGAAGGACAGGTGACAATGTCACCTGAATATTTCCTTAGGTGCATGAGCATGTCTGGACAGACTCTGCTGTAGCTCTGAGATTTCTATGAGGGCTATATTCTTAAAGCAAGGGAAAACTTAAGGCCATTCTAAGCTGTTCTCCTTGCTTAGAGCCTCAATGCCCATTCAAAGACAGAAACTGAAATTGCAGAAATGATCAGGTGAGTTTAGTTATGTATAGGATGTTATGCTAGTTATATGCAAGGAATTCCCCTTTCTCCCAGTACTTCCCTGGAAAGGGAAGTGTGTTATATAATTAGTTTATAGAGACACACCCAGAAAATTTTCCAAGTAGAAGCTGGAAAGAGTAAGGAAGGAGTATTTTAACCTGCATGGTAATTATATTAACTTGCTCACAGTAAATGAAGCTCTTATTCAATTAGTTGCAGGATTCTAGCCTGTCCTACAAGTTTTGATGTGACTTTACTAGTCATGATAGATTTCATCAGACTCTGACACCAGTGCTGATTCCAGATATGTATTTGTAGGGCAAAAAACCTTTAATATCACTATGTGACAAAATCCCTAGGGATTTTTTTTTTAAGCTATAACGGAAAAATAAAAACCATTGGCAACCAGAAATTACTCATTTTCTTCTGATCCCTTATTAAGGTTGTCCAGTATTTTAATTTTCAAAGAGACACCAGAGGTGGAATTATGCTACAGTCACATCTTCAACATAGTCAAACAAACAGCTCCAGTCACGAGTGTACATACTGCATGCAGTACACAAAGATTTAGTCCCCTTCACTTCACTCCCCTCATTCAGGCAACACTCTACTGGGTTTGAAAAAGGAGCCTACTTGCAGGAGTGCATGTGACTGCCTTACAGGAAAACTATCTGAAGTAAATAAGGAATTTATTTATTTATTTATTTATTTATTTATTTATTTATTTATTTATTTATTTATTGTAAAGGAGATAACAGATATTAAAAAATCAAGGACCAAAACTGGTCATATTTTAATTTGACGGGAAAAATTCACAGTTTCTCTGTTAGGCAATAATATCTCTTCCTTGTTTAGAGTTGACTAAATAGAAGAGAGAGAAAGATTTAAGAAGTTGCTATCAACTCATGGAAACTTTACAAGGTATTTCTATTTGAGAAGAGTTTGAAAGGTTCCCAGCAGGCTCATGGCAGATACATTTCGAAGGTAACACAATTCCCTCTCATTTTACAGTAAACCTACACTTTGGGATACAGGCTCAAAACAGCAAATTGTCAGTGAAACAAACAAAGAAAAATTCCACTTGAAGTCTCCATGACAAAAAATATTTAAGCTGTCATCTGTGCCAGGGCGTGGGCCCAGGCACTGTAACTTGTGCATTTACAAAGTCAGGCTCTTAAAATAATTCTTGACCTACTTTTCAAACCAGACTATACAACTTCCCACCAAACAATTCCTGGGCATAGCTCAGGAGGTAGCAGCGACATGGGAGCATACAGAATATATGGATAATGCAATCCTCTATCTCAGAGACTGATGGTGTTCAACAGTACAGACTCCGCCAAACTATGCATGTCAGCCTCAGAACCAGAGACTGAATGTGGACACTATTTACTTCACTAACATAGATGTAACCTGACAGTTAGGGCATATCATGAATGGAGATTTCTTCTTAAACATTCTGTCTGGGAATTGGTCTCATCTCCCCATTGTACTGACACACAGAAAAATTATCTTTCTGGTGCCCCTTGCATATAGGAGCAGCATCTGAGAATAGTAAGATAACTAATAGTTAGAAGTTAGTGTTTGAAGAAAGATTCCCTGAGACCAGAAGATCTGTTCTAACATCATCATTAAATAATGTCATTTAAGCATGATAAAAAACAGTCCTTGTAATTTTCCCACCTGCAGCAGAACTGTATTTTAAACAGGAGAATCAAGCAGCAGCACATCTGCCAATGTGCACTAAATAATTTGCAATATCCATTGACTGACAGTCACATATTTTTACAGAAACGATTTCCTAGACAACTTAGAGAGGATTCTGCGACTTCCATTATTCATCACTTCTCCGAGCTGTTAGTCAGTAGACAGGAACTCCCAGGACTGTCTCCATTTGGAGAAGAAATGAATGATAAAAATGAGGTTCTTTTTTGTCCTACATACAAAATCTGTTTTCCCTGAGCACAGGAGAAACAACAACCTTGCTTTAGTTTCCTCCAGTCATCTTCTCAGTCAGTTTTGCACCCACAAAGCTCTCTTTTTCTTAGGACCAGGTGCATGACTGTTTTTCTTTCTCTCTCTCTCTCTCTTTTTTTTCTTCTCTTGATGTTTATTCACTTTGCCAGCAGCTGCATGTCACAGCTCATCTCTGTTCTGGTTCTGTTATTTGCTGAAGTTGTTTGGGAGATGATTTTTTAATTTTTCAGATGACAATACAGGAAAGTGTTTTTTTGTTGCATCTGCTTAACATGAGAGAAGACTGAACTGGACATCCTTCAGTTTACACTGGATTTATAACAGTCTGTTGATTAAAGACCCTTTCATAGAAACCAGTGACACGTTCCAGTACAGAAAATGTCTGTGTGCCTCATATTTTATTCTTAGTCATGATGCAAGAAAGCCATCAAAAAATTTCTGACAGCTAAATTCAAACAATTTTTCAATTTCATTAGAAATTCTTCAGAGGAGAGCTGTTTTCTGGTGGAACAGTCTATTAACATTTTTAGAGGATCCAGTGATTGACAAACCCAAGCTAACGTGGATTACATCCTAAGTAAGGCAACAGGAGTTGGACACACAAGTGATATCAGGTAAAAAGCTGATGCCTAATTACAGTTCTTCCTGAGAGTCTAAGCCATGAAGAATATTTCAGCCATCTTATTTCCATGCTAGCCTTATTTGGTGTGAACTAGCTCCACGAGCCAGTCGGCCAGACTCAGCAGGCAAACCCCGGCAAGCCTGACTGTCCCTGAAGGTCACTGTTGTGTAGTAGGACTAAGGATGATGTTTGGAGCATGTGAGATTGGTCATGAAATACTCCTGCTAAGCAAAAATTGAATGCGATACAAAAACTGGCTCATCATTAGGTTGGTCTCAGATTTGTAAGGGGTGATACTACCAGAGAAGCAGTGAGTGAAGGTTGAAATACGGAGAGATCAGGTGAGTGAGAGAGTCAACAAAATCATTGGATCCACACTCAAGGCAAGAGACCTGCAATACTGCTGTGAATATATAGCAGAATTAGGTATCGTATGCGCCACTAAGGACTGAACACAATGCCACATTCTATTTAATAGATATTTTTTTCTTGGCATATGTTATGTTATCAATGGCAGAATGGGTCATATTTACCTAAAATAATTCAGAGACTAAATTGTGAAAAACAAATCAGGAACATCATCTTTGGGTCAGAGGACCGTGAGCGAGACAGTGAACCTCCAGAGAACCAAAACTTCATACAGGCTTGTCTGGAAACCTTCACTGAGAGCAGAAGGACTTCAAGGAACTTGTGCTCCAAGCTTAGGCATCTCAGACTTGTTTAAAGGTCAACAAAGCACCGAGCAACAAAGATGACTAGGGGAGTGGAGCAACTGCATGAGCAAAGACTAAACAAGCTGAGTCTGTTTAGCCTGGAGAAAAGAAGACCGAGATCTGATCAATATGTACAAAGAGGGGTGAATGTTGGAAAGATGGGGCCAAACTCCCCTCAGTGGTGGCCAGTGACAAGGGGTAATGGGTACAAATTGAAACATGGGAAATTCCATCTCCACGTGAGGAAGAACTTCTCTCCTGTCAGGGTGATGGAGCCCTGGAACAGGCTGCCCAGAGAGGCTGTGGAGTCTCCTGTTCTGGAGATCTTCCAAACCGGCCTGGATGCCACCTTGTGCCCCATGCTCTAGGGGTCCCTGCTGGAGCAGGGGTGGATTGGACTAGAGGTCCCCTTCCAACATTAACTGTTCTGTGAGTCCATGAAAGGTCAGAGAGAAGGGGTTTTTTTTTCTAGCATAAGGTTTGAGTGAGCGGCAGGGTTGAATACCTGGTGAACTGTAATCACTTTTTCATTTGACTACCACTCACTTTTTGAAATTGGCTAGCTGTAGCTGCTTAGCCAACTAACTAATTGGCATTAGACGTATTTGCTTATTCTGTTGTTTAAATACATCCAAAATCTACTACTTCAGACATTTATAACTGATATTTAAGATAAAATAACATGCCTTATTATGAATAGACTGAATTATCTGACTGCAATCATTTGAAATGTATTAAATCTTTAAAATGTAAAATGATATATATGGACATTTCAATTTGGTAACTTATTCTTCATTTTTTTGCGGCCAATATGCATGAACCTAAAGCTGCTTTCATAGCTTATTACATGTTCCCACTTCCTCATTAATTTACTGACATTTCTACTATCAAAATAAAAATTTGCATTTTTTCCTGTCTTTTCTTGTCTTTTATTTAACAATGAATTAAGTTACTAGAATGTAAAGGTCAGATGAGTGTATATAAAAATGCATCTGTAAGCAAAACAAGTACCTTAGAGAACTAAAGTTCTCTAGTTATTCAAATATCTGAGATTTTCTTAATTGTCTTGCATCATGAGATTAATTTTACTATAAAAAACTGAGGAAAATCGTAAATAACTTGAGTATTTTGCTTAAAATTGGACAAATAATCCGCCAAATGCCTTGAAGATGAAAAATTCATTATTAAAAATGGAATACAAGGAAGATAAAATAGTGGCAATATGAACATATGGGAAAATATTAGCAATACTTCCAAAATATGTGCAAACCTTTGATTTAGTGGGATCCCTCTCTCGCTTATCAGCAGAGCAGTGCTTTCTGCTTAGCCATGCAAATTTTCCTATCAAGAAACACCTGCCATTCATACGAAATCCAGGAGAAATAATAATCCATTCTGCATCAGTTGCAATGTGTTGTTTCAGAGCCAACTTCCTCAAAGTGTGTCATTAGCACTTAAAGGTGACCCTGGGAGGCAGATGGCAGTGAATTATGCCCATAGTATAAAAAAAAAAAGAAAAGAAAAGAAGAAAAAAGGAAACATGGACTATATATGTGTGTGTATATTTACTTGTAAATATTTTTAGGCTCCTGATATGAACTTCCTGATATGAACCTCCTGACATGAAGTTAGGAAATATCTGCCTTTTATTGATGACTAACCAATAATTTCTGACATGTATCATGTTTTATGAGTAGGTTTAGCAATAGATAAAGGTTATCCATCTCTCTCTTTCCATTTTCCTGACCTTTTCTCATATGTAAAATGTATTTTTATGCAAACACTTCCATTCTATTCATATGTAGCTTGACAAATCTTGTCCATGTTAATAGTATGTCTGCCCTTCTCAGTGTAAAAACTCTTTCTGTGGTTTCAAATAGCTCTCAGATATCTGGAACTTGGACCTTTGTGCTTGTCTTTTATGGCATAATATCTTAAAGAGCACACATGAGGAAACTAGGTCACAAAATGTGAGCAAGAATGAAATTCTTTTTTCTTTTATATCCAGGTATCTGAGGTAAGCAGATAAAATGAACCACATGAGTGAAGGCAGATTTTCTCACTAATAAATTGCTTTACAATGGCATTCTGATCTTGTTTGACTACAAACCTCTTCAGCTACAGTTAACACAGATGCATTGCCTCACTCGGTACAGACCCATGCAGCCGGACCCTGGGGTGATGAGAGGGCTGCTCCCTGTTGCTGGCAAACTGCTGGAGCTGCATGCAGTAAAGCAGGAAGCTAAAATGGGGGGAAATGACATACAAAACACAGCATGTCACTATATGTACATGTGCTAAGCTTTGGGAAGGCAGCTCTGCTCTAGAAGTTCATGATCAAGAATGTGTACAACATAATGTAGGTCATGAAAATGGAAGAAATTGCTAATGATGCAATTGAATGGTGGTCATTTTTGCTGGTCTTTTGAAAGAAGCACATGAAAAGGAGCTGAATGTCATAACTAGGTCTATATAGTACAGAGGAAAGAAGGGATGATATAAAAAAAACAAGTTAAAGACAAGTTAAACAAGTCAAGTTAAAGATCCATCAAATATGGTAATCTTTCTTAGTCGCCTGAAGCACATACCAGGA
Source organism: Eudromia elegans (assembly GCA_003342815.1). Lineage (NCBI taxonomy): Eukaryota > Metazoa > Chordata > Aves > Tinamiformes > Tinamidae > Eudromia > Eudromia elegans. The sequence goes on from PTEX01000217.1 coordinate 630,750, forward strand.
AGGATATAAGAAATATGCCTAGTGCTTAAAGAAATTTCTCACCTATAACCTCCCAGCTTCTAGGAATTCTTGAGCTAGAATAGGTATATTTTTGTTCAATACTTTTGCCTTTTTTTTGTTTCGTTCCATAATTGTACCGTCCTTTTGACTCACTATATTTTTTAACATACTGAGCCTCCTAAGGAAAGGATTTCTAAAATCTAGCTGTGCTTTTTGTGAAACTATACTTACTCCTATTTGTTTTTCATCTATCATGAGGATACTTAATGAACTTAGCTAATGAATTGCTCACATTGTTTTAGTTCGGGAATTGCAATTTGATCAAAATAATAATCTAAAAGAGCAAAATTTTGCCATGTGATTCACGCAGTAATGGTATAACGTGTTTTATTAACACATCTCAAAAACATTTTTTTTCAGCAGTTGACATATTTAGGATGAAAAACAGAATATGCTTCTAATTAGAAGAGTTCTCCAAGAATAACAACATGAGTAACATCTAGTGGCACAGATGTAGAAATATCTAGCTAAAATTTGCTAGACAAATTCCTGCTTGGTCAAAGAATTTCCTACAGGTTATAAATCAGGTACCGTTCATGCTCAAATACATACAAGAGTTCTAGTATAGGGAGTAGGTTATCAACTTCAACTTCTTCTGTTCTCTGCATTAGAAGTGTGCTCAGATAACCCACGTAAACAATAAATATTTAAAAACTAACTTAACGAGCAAATGCAAGCCTTTTAGAAATGTACCAGAAGCTATTTTATAAACTTGCAACAAATAGAAATATCAGCTGTAAGCAATATTCACAGAGGATACTAATCTTCACTAGCATGTTTTAAACTGTGAAAGAGTAGCTTGCTAGCGTTCCTTTAACAGATCTTAAAAGATTTAAAAGATTTTCTTTTAAAAGTTTAAAAGATAAAAATATTTTATTGATCCAATTGCCCCTAAAAATGCTATTGTCTTTGTAGCGGTCACACTGTCTCCTTTCCCTAAAAAGAAGCCTTTGGTATGTGACTATTTCATGCTTATTGATCTTATTGTGTCGTATGTCTTAATTAGCCATAGTGGCCTCATTTCTCTCCTTCTTAAACACGTGTTGAAATCAATTTTAGCTACAGTTGGGCTCATGCCATGGAGTTCTGACTGGGATTTTGCTCAGCAAATATCACACACCTTGTGCTCAGGCTCCCCCCTCTCCACCCGCTTGACAACTCTAGTTTTACTGAAAAATACAAGGCAAAATATTCCTTTCCTTGGGCATCATAATTTGATTATCTTTCCCATTCTCCATGTGGGACCAACTCTATTTACATACTTTTTCTTTTGTTTTGTACAATTTTTGAATATTTTGTGGTTTTTTTGTGATTTGGAAGATAAAACTCAACTTTCTTCATTAATCCAATATTTTTTCTTTGATTTATTTATGCTTTCATTTATTTTTAACATTCTATAATATTACAAATACAAACTTTATGCTTTAGGAAGACCTGCAGCCTCAATGTATTTTCCTCTTAATGTGAGCTGCATGCCTCACAAAGTTTTGTCTTCAGCTGAAAAGAAATTCCAGATACCATTTTATGGTTACATCTCTGAGCAGCCTGACCCCGGCTGACTTCAGTGATTCTTCTAACAACAGCAGAATGACCTTTTTCTACTCAGATCATTTCACATATCCAGTTAAGAATGAAGCAAATTAGCAGCTTAGAAGGCACAGGTAAAGAGACTTCAAACTTCTCTGAAGAGGTGAAAAGGAAAGGGACAGAAACTTGTGATTCCTAGACAAAGGATGAAACTAAAGTCAGATCTTAAATTCCTAAAGATTCATAACATCAACTCACACCTTACATACAGATTCCTTCTTTCAAAAAACACCTTTAGTTTTAGTCTTATATTTATTTTTCCAGTAAATTGAATCAGCTTATCCCTCGATTTAAGGTTAGTGTCTATGATCAGATCTTCACTGAAGCTTTCACTATCTTTCAGAACTAAGTTTGAGAGAGAGTTATTTCTCACAGGTATATTGTCATACCAAGAATAACATCTTCTCCATATTGCCTAAATTAAAAGTCCCTAAAGAGTACAAATACTGCATGAATTATTTTTTAAGTTTATTTTTATAGATTCATGTCTTCATCTGAAACTGAGAGGTGATCTTATCAGTGTGTATAAATACCTTAAGGGAGGATGTCAAGAGGGTGTCAAGTTCTGTCTGAATACGAAGAAAAACTTCTTGACTGTGGTGGTGATGGAGCACAGGAGCAGATTCCTCAAAGAGTTTGTGGAGTCTCCTTCTCAGGAGATATTCAAAACCCACCTGGACACAATCCTGTGCAAGGTGGTCTAAGAGACCTTGCTTCTGTATGGGGGTTGGATTTGACAATTTGCAGAGGTCCTCTCCAACCTCAACCATTCTGTGATTCTGTGCTATAAACGACTCTATGCATTACACTCTCTTAAAATGTGTTTTTCTTTTCCAAAGTAATTTTGATCCAAACAGATACTATTTCTTAAATGCCATTGTTTTTGTCCCTTTACAGGTTATCACATTACCAAACAACAGTTTTGCCCTATCCTTTTTGATTTTATTGTTGTTTCTCCCAAACGGCATTTAAAAACCCGCTTTATGTGTGTCTACATATGATGGCTTCAGATTTTACTGCTGGAGTGTTAGACTGTCTCAGAGAAATCTTAATGTGTATTTGCTGCCATTGTCAGCTTTTGATCCCTCAAGCAATTCTCTATCGGCTTCCCTAACACCAGCTTCGACTTAGGAGAGAGACAATAGGAACCGTTGCAGGAAACAAAGTTAGATTAAGGCTGGTTTTGAGGACTAACTTAAGTTCAAGATTTGAAGGTGTTATATATGTTCGTTCCGATTCAGATAATTCAGTGGTTAATACTGCTTTATTTCTACTGAGTCACTTCACCAATTTAGCTAGGTTTTTAAACAACTTTTTATTTGAAAGAGAAATATATATAGCTGTCTTGTGATTGTGTAATGTGAATTTATATATGTGCAGACTCATGAGACACCTACTGAGCATCACCTTTCCTTGACAATGAGGATGATTGGATAACCACAGACAGATTTACAGTCTTACATTTCCTGTATATCACATAGGAAGCCAGGTTATGAGGCCAGGTATATTTAAGATTGAGATTCATAAACAAACACAAACTGAGCAGAGGCAATGCTCAAGGTATTGAGAAATGCTGAGGTACACTTCCAAAATTTATGCTTCTCCTTGAGGTTTGTTGTTTCCCTGGAACTGAGATTTGTGCTTCTGTGAGACAGGAATTTACACATCGCTTCTCCTCCTGCTTTCAAATGCTTTTAAGGGAGGAAAAACCTATTCTTAGAAAAGGAGGTGACAGTGGCTCCTACCTTACTAAATTCAACAACGTTATTTAAGGGATGACTTGCACTCTAGGCTTCCCTAGGGAAATATAATAACCATATTTCTCACCTCCCAGGAGAATCACTTGATCAACAGGTTAAAAGCTTGATGGATTTGGAAACCATCCCTGTCAAAGCTGCTATATGGGAGAGTTTGCAAAACTCACAGGGCTAAAGAAAGAAAGTAAGATTCTTCAGGTAGAAGAGGCAAAAGAGGTACCTCTCATTCCTTGCTCTGTTATAGAGAAGTTCCTGGAATTATTATTGGAGTAGGGTGGGGAGGGTGTCCAATTCTTGCATGTCTCTCAGATATTCATTGGGCTGTGCAATCAAATTACTTCCTCTTACATCCTCTTTAATGCTAATATTCTTGTCTGATTAATAACCCAATTTTGATAGCATGTAGACTGTAGGTGATTTAGGCACTCTTTGGGAGGTCAGAGACGTGGATTGGAGCATCTTTGGAGCGTAGAAGAGTCCACAAGTAGCTTTCTCACTTCAAAGGTCAGTATTTCAGTGGCTGGGCTTCACTGAATGTGTAAGGTCACATTTTTTTCTGAGGAACCTGAAACAGGTATTCTGAATCTGGTCCCAAGTCATCTATTTGCACTGTCCTGCTATAAAACTCCAATGTATTAAATGTGTTTTTCAGATTTTTAAATGAATCAAGAAGGGTGAAGCAACAAATATTTTTTGAAAACACAGTAAAAAAACCCAGATTTTTTATGAGACCTGACAAAAGAAGAAGTTTTTTGAAAAGGCTTGGTTTGAGATTCGGATTATCATCCCTTGTTCTCTTAGATAATTATTTATTGGTAACATCAAGGAAAAAGTTTATTATTTCCTTTAAAAGTGTTTATTATTTCCTTTAAAAGTATGGCATATTCTTTTAGAAAACTTGTTTCTTGTTCATATGCATAGTAGAGCTCATGGTCAAGTGAGTCATTTCTGAGGTATTGCATCTGGATACAATTGAAAGATCTGCAAATATACTTATGAATTTAATTTTGATTGTGTGTTCATTCATAATACTATAGCATTTCCTTATGAAAGTAGGTATTGCTTATCCTTGAACCTATACCTGTTACATTTATAGGCTTACCTTCAATTCTTGCAACAGAAAGATTTTCAAGCATATAGTTTGATAAAGGAGGTCTATTTATTTATTGATCCCAATGTCCAGAAATGAAAATACTACATTAAATTGCTTTGTGTGATATAGCTAGAATGTATCCTTATTTAAACATTTTTTAATCAGCTAGTGACCTTCAAAAACTTTTCCAGGGAGATAGATGTTGTTGTGCATAGACTTTGGTGGCCTATCAGAGAGTAGACTGTGGGTTCTTACAAACCTGTGAAAATTATAATGTTGGGAGGTACTAACCTGGTCCTCGTTCTTCAGAAAAGGGCCTAGAGTTTACAAGCACCATCTAAGTAAAAGAATGTCACACTCATATTGTGAGAAAAGACATGATTTCAATCTAGTTTTACAAATACAAGGCAGCACACAAAATATTCCATCTATTCTACTCATCACTGGCAAAATCTCATCTGGAGAACAGCACTCAGTCCTTAAGCATCAGAGTCCTTATGCATCAGAAACTGGAACAATTTGGGAAGAATACAGAGAACAACCACCAAGATAATTAAAAGGCGTAGAAAATGTAGCCTCTGAAGAAAGAGTGAAGGAGATGTTCTAGTGGAGGAAAAGTAGATTACAGAATGGCCTTCAGGCATATGAAAAACAAGAAAAGAAAAATAAGAAAAATTCAGGATAGAACAAGAAATGAGGGGCTTAAACTATAGCAAGGAAGATTAGATTTACATTAAATATTAAAGAAAAACTATTGCAGTAAGTATCAGAATAGATGCTCTAATAGAGTATAAAAATATCCCTCTCTGAATAAGGACAGATTAGACGAATATGCACTCGATAGGGCTAAGGATAGCTGATCCTGAGTGGTATTGCACTACATAACCTCTCCAGGTCCTTTCCAGCCCTATTTTCTGTTCTTCTCTGTACAGGATATTCTATCAATTAGGGCTATGTAATTAATTCCTGAACAATACGGCATCTCATCTGGTAACAAAGCTTATTCAATAGAGAGAATGCTATCACAACATTTACTTGTGCTTCTGTGTATGTACTGCTATTCTAAATCCAGAGCAATTCAAGTCAAATTGGGGTCAGAGCCTATGTAAGTGCCATTCCAAGAGCCCTTGTTTCATTTGTCCCAATAATAATCTCTCTCCTAATAATAAAAGCAAAAATATGAGAGAAGGTTAAAGTAAATAAATATGATGTGATACTTCTACTAATTCGTGGCTGTCCAACTATGAAACACACATTTCCCTTCCCTAACTTAAATAAAATACCACCTATCAAACTGACAAAATTGCAGAGAAACTACACAGCTTTCTTCCACGTATCTTTCCTTCTTTGTGTGACAAAATTGTCTTGCTTTTTAAGCACAGCTTTAGATCTGGTATTTTGACAAAGGAATATACCATATTCATATTTACCTTTGCTGGGTAATGTACTTATTCAAAGCTTGCCTAGAATAGTGACTCATGCTCCTTTGCGTGCTAGCAATGTTGTCTCTTGACAGATAGTCTGATAAGTCTGATAGACTGCCATGGAAATACACTGAGGAAAACTTGTATTGTGGAACAGTAAACATGTACCTGTTATGTGATATATAGCTCATCTCTGGAAGCATGAAGGAGCGCAGAGAGCAACAGCAAATGAGAGAGAGAACCCAAATGCTCTAAGAATGAAGCCCAACAATGGGAGTCAAGGGGGAGAGGTCCATTGTAGGGTTTTCTGCCTACATAACAAGTAGCATTAATGCCTAGGAAATGTGTATGCGACACTTTGTCCAGGGGAAGTGTATTTTGGGATTTTTCAACACTTATAGAATCATAGAATCATAGAATGGCTAGGGTTGGAAGGGACCTGTAGAGGTCATCTAGTCCAACCCCCCTGCACACGCAGGGTCCCCTAGAGCATGTGGCACAGGGTGATGTCCAGGCGGGTTTTGAAGATCTCCAGAGAAGGAGACTCCACCACCTCTCTGGGCAGCCTGTTCCAGTGCTCTGTCACCCTCACCGTTAGGAAATTCTTCCTCAAGTTCCTGTGGAACTTTTGGTGCCTCAATTTTTGGCCATTTCCCCTAGTTCTATCACTAGCCACCACTGAGAAGAGGCCAGCCCCCTCCTCCTCACTCCCTGTCTTGAGATATTTATATACATTGATCAGATCCCCTCTCAGTCTTCTCCAGGCTGAAGAGGCCCAGCTCTCTCAGCCTTTCCTCATAGGGCAGATGTTCCAGGCCCCTAATCATCTTTGTGGCCCTGCGCTGGACTCTCTCCAGCAGCTCCACATCCCTCCTGCACTGGGGAGCCCAGAACTGCACACAGTACTCGAGGTGCGGCCTCACCAGGGCTGAGTAGAGAGGCAGAATCACCTCCCTCGATCTGCTGGAGACGCTCTGCTTAATGCACCCCAAGATCCCATTGGCCTTCTTGGCCACGAGGGCACACTGCTGCCTCATGGTCAACTTGTCGTCCACCATGACACCCAGGTCCCTCTCTGCGGGGCTGCTCTCCAGGAGGTCGGTCCCCAGCCTGTAGGCATGTCTAGGGTTATTCCTCCCCAGGTGCAGGACCCTACACTTGCCCTTGTTGAACTTCATGAGGTTACTCGCCGCCCAGCTGTCCAGTCTGTCCAGGTCCCTCTGGATGGCAGCACAGCCCTCAGGGCTGTCAGCTATTCCTCCCAGCTTAGTATCATCAGCAAACTTGCTGAGGGAGCACTCCATCCCTTCATCTAGGTCGTTAATGAATAAATTGAACAGGACCGGACCAAGGACTGACCCCTGGGGGACACCACTATCCACAGGCCTCCAGCTGGACTCGGCACCACCGATTACTACTCTCTGGGCCCTGTCATTTAGCCAGTTCCTAATCCACCTCACTGTCCACTCATCTAACCCACTCTTCTGGAGCTTGCCCAGGAGGATGCCGTGAGGGACGGTGTCAAAAGCCTTACTGAAGTCCAGATAGATCACATCCACCGCTCTGCCCTCATCTATCCATCTAGTCACCCCATCATAGAAGGCTATCAGGTTAGTCAAGCATGACCTCCCCTTGGTGAACCCATGCTGGCTACTCCTGAGCACCTTCTTCTCCTTCATGTGCCTGGAAACAGCAGTCAGGATGACCTGCTCCATTACTTTCCCAGGGACAGAGGTCAGGCTCACCGGCCTGTAGTTGCCCGGCTCCTCCTTCTTGCCTTTTTTGAAGACCGGGGTGACATTGGCTTTCCTCCAGTCCTCCGGCACCTCCCCCGTTCTCCAGGACCTTTCAAAGATGATGGAGAGCGGCTCGGCTATGACATCCACCAGCTCACGTAGCACTCTGGGGTGCATCCCATCGGGGCCCATGGATTTGTGGGTGTTGAGTTTCCTCAGGTGCTCTCTAACCAAATCTTCCTCTACTCTGGGCAAGTCTTCCTCTCTCCAGTCCCTTCTCATTTCCCTAGTGTCAGGGACACTTAGGGGCTGCCCTTGAGAGTTGTCTTTATAATGTCTATATAATGAGTTGTTATGGGATGTTAAGAGATGAAACGAAAGGTAGAAAGAAAAAGAAACATCTGTGTGATTTGACAAAGAACAAATGGAAGAAAATAGTGGGCTAAGAGCACAAAAAGGGGCAAACAGGACTGGTTAATGTGCTTGTCTGGCCATGCCCTGCTGCACACTAGCAGAGTTATCACTGTTCTGTGAATCTGGGATTCTGCGAGCCTGTGAATTGTGTTCCTTGCCTCAAGAATAATGACTAAATCTTATGTCTTCACTGCCCACATGGGGCACGTAATTATGCCAGTGTGGCAAGCTGCCAATATGATTTTTGTGGTTTTTTTTTTTTTTTTGTTATACACATGCAAATTTGATGATTGAAAACCTACAGAATCAAGAACTGCTTTAAAAGATAGCTTAAAGTATATAAAAAATCTACTTCATTTCCATGATCAGTCTGATCTTCTCATCCCGTATTCACAGATTTCCATCCAAGACATTCTGACTTTGTGTCTTGTCTCAATGGGGACTGCTATTAAATTTAGCAAACATGACCCCTCATGCTTCCCTTTGTGCAGCACTTTCTTTTATTTCAGCTCTTATCTGTGAGCAGGAGGCAAAATAAACAAGTATCAGAGCTGACATCATTTAGTTTGCTGCCAGTCGAACCATTTTTGCAGGCTGTCCTTGCCAAAAGCAAATTATGGGAGGCGTGATTATCGATGATGCTAGTTCTAAATCCTGCAGGCAGTGAGTTAGTTTCATTGCGTTAGGTGTCAGGACAGATCTTGGAGTCCACAGGAATGATTTGCCGAGCCTCTGTCTGGGTGGTTCTTAAATTTCAGTACATTTGTTGTCCAGGGAAGAGGATTCTTGGAAGACCTGAAAAAGGTTTATTTTCTTGTAGAGGTCTATCACTATACAGGAAATATTATTAGCTTTTATTTTGCTTATGTCTTTCAAACAATATTATGTAGATATCATCAGACCTTTAAAATGTATCTGATCTCAATATTTATTTTAACTGATATATATCTTACATATCCCTGCTTTCTTTAATCTTTTTACCTTTTCATGCATCACTGTGAATAGTTTAATGGTATGAGATATTTTAAATGTATATTTTTAGTAACATCTATAATTATGGTGTTTGAATAATGTTCTTTTTTTATCCATGGCTATGGGAAAATACTCCTGTCTTTTGCTTTCATCATGGAGCCATTTTTAATCATAATAATTTTGAGAGTTGCTGTTAAATGATAATTGCAATCTGACACACACACACACACACACACACACACACACACACACACACACACAGAGTTATCCACAGTTCTTTCATAGTTTAAGTTGTTGCTAAAAGGATTTGCTTCATTGAAAGAATATTCTTTAGCAGATCATTTTCATTTGTAAATACTTTTAATCCAACAAATTAAAAGATGGGGCAGGAGAGCTGTCATTTTGTTTGCATGTGTGTTATAGAACAGAAATATGCATATAAAGAGAATAAGAGACCATCATTTAAAAGGTAACTTTTGAATTTTGACAAAATTGGATCATTACTAATGAATGAGTGTTTTTTGCTGTAGACGGTTAATCAGTATAAGCATAACTCTATGTTAAATTATGAATATTTAGGAATTAGATTTAATGAAATCAGTAATACATATCATCATCCTGCTCTAACGAATGGAATTGGGAAAATGAAGGAAATGGGCATTTTGGTCAGTTCTTTTGGTTTAATAGCAAAATAAACACAAGGAAGAAGCAACACCTGTGGTAGCAAGTAATGAGCATGAATGCAACAAGCCAGAAGCTAGATGAATCATTGCAGAGGCACTGATAAAAATACACTGACCTCACTCTGACATTCAAACAAAACCTTGATCCGTTCTTCTTCGTGTAATCTCTTCTTCAAAAGGTAGAAATCAAAACCAAAAAAGAATATAATGAATTTTATGGGGTAATGTTAACGTCTCTGGCCAGCTGACTGTTTTTTACCTATTAACATATTAATTTGCAGGTTACGATTTACAATTTTTTTTATGTTTAAGCATCATATTTGAAAGCTATTTAGAACAGTATTTAAGGCAGTCTCCCTATGCTACAGAATTCAAATAGAAAAAAAAAGAGATATAAATCCAATAGAAAATTAGAAAATGGAGAACTACGTTTTAAGGAGTCAGGAATTGAGTTCTTGGGCAAATATTTTGCCAAGGCACAATCATCAGTTTTAGCTCCTTCAAGTTAAGCTCATGACATGGAACTCCAAATTTAATATCTCTTCTCCTGTGTAGATGCTTCAGCATAGCTGATAAAAATTTACACTCAAAATGAGAACATATCTAAAGCTACCTAAGAATAAACTCATGAAAATATGGAAGGGTCTTAAAACCTATCCCACTAGGATTTCTCCCAATCAAATCACAAATTTTGTGGGTTTGTCTACATCAGCAAATAGGGCAGCCCACTAGAAATTTTCACAATTTACAGTTTTCAGTGTGTAGCCAAAGTGAGAGAGACTCCCAGCAAATTTGGCATTCTCAGATTTTGTATCCTATGCAAAGCTTTGGACCCCAAATTTGAAGCTAGGCACTTCATATATGCTTAAATATTCCTAGAAAAAAAAGTGTAGTTCCATCATACATCACTTCTCCCTCATATAACCTCTGTAGCTCAACCAGCAAATTATCTTAACATAAAATATATTCTCTTTCTTATGAAATCTGAGAAATATCATCAGAGGTGTGAATTATTTCAAGACCCAAGCACTGACTAAGAGCAAATATTGTAGAATCATACTGAATTAAGTATTCAGCTATGTTGAACCTGAATACCTAATTGCAACACATGATCTGCTTCAAAAAGCTGCAAATAAAAATGCATCTTAAGTAGGTAAAAGATAAAGAGCAATTTTCACATTCTCTGACTGTATGTTAGGAACCTACATTAAGAAGTTAGTCACATTGATTTTGCACCTAGAGATGAGGGAGGCTTATTCTGAGACTGAGTCAAGGCGTATGATGTGAAATGGGGACGCACGAGGTTATGGATAAATTATGTCTCCACTGATCAGGATTGAAGCAGGCACCAGCAAGCTCTAATCCTGCATTCCTCAGGAAACCAGGCCATGCAGATTCAGGATCCTTCTCTGATCAAGAGAGAAAACTTCCACTATGGAAGTTAAGAATAGGTGCAAATACTCTTCTTGCAGTACCTCTGTATTCACTGAGTATAGCGTGTTCATAGAAAGATTAACCCTACTTTTTCAAAAGCTAACCTTTTTTTCTAGTTACCTTCCATATAAACAAGATAAAATTTTCAGTCAGGGACTTCCTTTCATGTCTGTATGCAACTAAAATACTTGGCACTAGTAAACTAAATACATACTTAGCTTTTAAAATTAATGTTGTACCTTGTGGCATAACTAAGCTCTAGCTTACTCTGCTGAACTCTTTCCTTTTGAAGCTTGCGAGGAATTGATATGTGGTCCAGCCAATCCATTGTAATAGCCACAGCCAATTTTGTAAGATAATTTTTTGATCACTAAAACTCCTCTTAATACCTATGAGAAATAATTACTCTCTCCTTTGGAATTCCTTTGAGAAATAGGGATGAATATTAAAGCATTCTATAAATCATGTGTATTCAAAATTAATTTTGGAATAAAGTCCTTAACCTTTCCAAGAAACATTAGTCCACATAATTTTTGTTTTTAGAAAGAATTATACAGTATCACATACATAAGTAAAAAAGAAAAGGCAATTCTTTCCAGAATAGATCTAATTACAGAATGGATTTTATGGAAAATGGAAATGTCAACCTTTAATTAAGATCATATTAAGCTGTCCTAAAAAGCCTATTTAAACAAAAAAAATATTCCCTCAATGACATATATACTAGGGATTTAAAACAGAAAAAAAAAAAAAAAAAAGGAAAAGAAAAAAGTTAGGTTCCTGTAGTTTATAAAGTTCACTCACCATTGACTCTCATTTTAACAATATTTTGCCTCAATAAACTATCAGATAAAATAAACGATCACATGGAAACATTCTCTTCATTATTTACTTCTGATTTAATTTCATAGAATAGTTTCCCGTTATTCAGGTACAAGAGGTCAGTCAGAAAAAATATTTCCAGGTGGCTAGCTTTCCTAGTACCCTACGCTGCCAGGTACTATGATGTGAAGGAGTACTTAAGAAATGGAATATGTAGTTCCAGATTCCTATTACCAAACAACAGAACTGAAATTTAGAATTTAGAAACTTATTCTAGATTTTCTTTATAGCTAACTTATCTTCAAATAAAACCCAAAAGAAAGACAGGGGACATACAGAACAAAGTAAGAATCTCCAACCTCAGCCCTCTCGTGGGATGAACCGCTGGATCGAAACTTCAGAAAGACCTTTTGCATTTGGTACTGGAATAAATAAATTACACGTCTGTCTATTTACTAATTATTTCTTTATAAAAATGTATTATTTATCTGTAACTGTAGATTAAAAATAGAGATTTTATAAATTCATTTCACTTTACCCCTACATAAACCTCACTTATGTAATTTCAAGATAATGGCTAAATCAGTCATCCATGCTTCTGCATTTAACGATCCCTAAAATCAGGTTACTAGATCTCTTTTGTCATGAGCAGCATTCAAATACATTTTCTCTGCATATCCAAACATCTCCAGAGGATCTTTGTTCCTTTTATTTTTTTTTCTGAGATGCAAGGGCTGTTCTAAGCAAAGTGCATCAGAAATGTGTCCAGAGAGGTCTTCTCTGACGGCTAGTGTTAGTCAGTACAGTTCTTTAACACGGGATAATGGGGTGCTGAGCATCAGGGGCCTGGAAATTTTTAAGATGTCATTTAACTGAGAACAGAACCTGGCATATAAAAGCTTTCAGGAAAGATTACTGAATAATGGATGTCTACCTGCAGAGCTAGGGGACAGATAAGTATTCACGTCTTTCTTAGTTTAAAACATCTGGAACTGTGATTTCCTAGAACTGCAGAAAGTCAAACTGGAGTCATATAAAACTGTACACCTGAATCTAAGTCGGACTATAGAGTGTATAAGCTCAGTCAGATAAGCTTCGGCAGTCCCAGGTCTGAGAGGCCACAGCGGAAGGCTGGAGAAAGGCAGACTCACCCTCAGTGATGGAGGATAAGGTTAGGAAATAGACAAACATACATACACACATGCGTGTGCCCTGGTGGGATGCACCAATCTTTGACCATTAGGTGGTTGTTCAAAGCAGGACTGCTTATGTTATCACCATCACTGTGGATTTAAGCTTCCTTTTGTTTGCTTTTTCGTTAAAATAACTTCAAGGGGGGTCTTTTGAAAGGGGAGGTCAGGAACCTTGTTGGCCTTGGCATGAGAAATGTATTGTTTCAGCAAGAAGGTTTGAACTATTTTAAGCTTATTTTTATGCATTTGAATGCTGAGTCAATATTCATTTATGATGGTTACTATATCCTGAGGCTCTTACTCTGTAAAGTAGGTTGAATTTATAAAGAATGGGGGGAAAAAAATAAAAAACATCCAAAACAAAAACACAGACTAGTGATTTTCATTAAAGTCATCTTGAGTGAATTTTTTTTTCTGTTTATGAATAACATTGCAACATGTGATTGCCATGGCATTTAAAACCCATTGGCCTTGTGTGGAAGCACCTATGGCAATTTCACTTCTATAAATTTACTGAATATAAATTCATCACTGTAGAAAATCCTGTTTTTTCTTCCCTGATCAAACTATTTTGAAGAGACACTAAAAGAGGAGCATCATACTTTTTACAGTTCCCTTTTTCCTCCCCATCTGATGACATTTGTTCACAGAAAAAAAAAAAAAAAGATTTTCTATACATCCTTTTAAACACATGACTTTATATTAAAACAGAATATATTTTAATTTTATATGAGCCATCCATGGTAAAGAAAAGACAGAGGGGTTTCAGTTGTTGATATTTGGCAAGTGGATAACACAATTGAAATGATAGAAGAAATTGTTATAACATTTCTTCACAGATACAATTTAGATGATTTTGTGTATAGGAAATTTTATTTTATATCACCAGCATCATTATCAGATTGAGAAAAATACTGAGAATATATTCTTCATCTTTCCATTACATTGAAAACACCCCCGAAACCATAAAGACATCAACATTTATTCACATTCCTCACAAATTAACATATCCCTGCCTGGATACCGAGCCTGCTGATGGCTCTCTTTGGAGAACGGGCTGGCAATATACCAGACATGGCTGCTCTCTTGAATGTTTGCACATTTTCCATCTCACTTTTTTTTTTTCCTCCACAAATTCTGTCCATATGGAAGCATTTCCTTCATACTTGTTCCTGTTCAGATAAGTCCTTGTACTTGTCTGATGCAAAAAGCAACCAGCCTTTAGAAGGCAATGGAAATAATGTCATCCAGTTTTGTCACAGAGGGTCTATCATCCTACAGTGAAATGATTAACACATTTTCATCGTTCAGCCTGCATTGGTAAAGGTAAATTGGGCATGGCCCCAGAGGGCAAACAAGAATTGAGCACAAGGTCAGGAAACAAATGAGAGGAACAAAGGCATAACCTAGAGACACTGGGGTACAAAAACAGGAAAGCCAAACTCTATGCTAGCTAGATACATAAAAGATAAGAAGAAGGGCGTGCCAGAAGTGAGAAGAAATTCAGGGAAAATGTCACTTCTTTGTGGAGAAGGAAGGAAAAGGCTCAAATACTTTTTGGGTTTTTTTTCTTTTTCAATCTTCACAGTCAACAAAAGCTTCCAACTCTTTCTCATGTAGCAGTTTGGGAGAGAGAGGGGCAACTAGAGTGGATAAGGAAAAGATTAGAAGACACTTAAAGAAGATGGGCATAATCAGAAGCATGAGGATGGACAGAATTCATCCAATGGTGCTGAAACAGCTGCCTGAAGTGATTGTAAGGAAACTGCCTCTCATCTAAAACAAACTTATGGTGATTAGGGGAATTCCCAATCCCAATTCCCAATTTTCTAGCTAGAAAAAGGATAACATAATTATAGTCACCATGAGAAATAAGAAGGACATTGAGAACTGGTGGTTCTCTGGAAAGATCTTCAATTCTTCTTGCCATCCATTTTCAGTAATCTCAAGGACAAGAAAGTAATAAGGAACAGACAGCAGGAATTTATCAGCTTTGAAGTAGGTTTGATCAACCTGACTGGCAGTAAATTAGTAGATAGCACTAAAGTAAGGGTTAGGCACAGCAGAGTGAGCAGTCAGCTTTTAATGCAGAGAGAAGCTGGGAAGCTTGAGGACTGGACCAAGAGGTTCAGCAAAGAGGAGTGCAAAGTTCAGCACCTGGGACCGAATAACCTCTTAACAGTAACAGACTGGAAAGTGACTGAAAGAGTAGCAGTCTACTGAAAATGGGCTGAAGTTCACAGTGCTTGCCAGGCTGCAATTGCTATAGTTTTTTGGGTTTTTTTGGTAGAATGAGGTTAAGTCTTCCATGAAATATAGAAGAAAACTGACCATGGGTTTGGTGACCTCAAGGTGAATAATGCTTAATCATTACCTTATATTTCTTCATTTCATATGATTTTTTCATATCTATTGATATGAAAAGTCAGTAATGCATGTACTAACCTTAAAAAAAGGAAACTCTCACCAAAATAATAATTTCTAACTTCCTTATAATACTAAATATTGGGAAATCAATCTAATCTACAAATTAAAACATACCTCTAAAATACCCAAGTAAGTAGTGTTATAATGATCACAGAATGGTTGAGGTTGGAAGGGACCTCTAGAGATCATCTAGTCCAACCCCCTGCTCCAGCAGGGACCCCTAGAGCACGTGGCACAGGGTGGCATCCAAGCGGGTTTGGAAGATCTCCAGAGAAGGAGAGTCCACAACCTCTCTGGGCAGCCTGTTCCAGGGCTCTGTCACCCTCACAGGAGAAAGTTCTTCCTCACATGGATATGGAACTTCCTGTGTTTCAGCTTGTGTCTGTTACCCCTGGTCCTGTCACTGGCCATCATCGAGAAGAGTGTGGCCCCTTCATCTCTACATTCTTCCCTCAGGTATTCACATGTGTTCATAAGATGTAGTGAGCAACCCTACCAACCTTAACCATCCTCTGATTCTATGAAATCAAATGACCTTTAAAAAAAGTAGCTAGAAATCTCTGTGCATCATCACTTAATTTAACTAATGATACATTACACATGAAAATTTGAAAACAGCAAAAGGATTCAGAAGAGGGCTGTTTGAAAACTTCTAACATTTATATATGGTAAAAAGAGTGAATGAAAGTGCACTTCTGTCTCACTTCTAAGCAACATAATAACTAATTTAGGGCAATCCACAAAGAATTAACATATGTCAAATCAACATAGAGAGATAGAAATTTATGAAACCCCCTTGTGGGTATGTACTCACACTCCAACCCTTGCCAAGGATTCTAAGGGTGGATGAGTGGATTCAAGGGAGCGGATTCAAGGGAGAGAGAGCGAGAGAAAAAGGAAAAAAAAAAAAGGAGTCCTCTGATGTGCGGCTTGAAAAGCAAACTCCATCAGCTGATCAGAGGGAAGCTATGGAGTTCACTTGTCAGGCTTGCAGGCGCTCACATGGGGAAAGCAGTGTGGGAAATAGAGGAGCATTTTACTTTTGCAGACAAGAGGATGAGACACTGTAGCTGCTGGAAGCTGAAGTCTGACCACTTCCCTAAGGATAAGAATTAAATGCTGAAACAGTTCATCAAAAGGGGTAGGGGGACAGTAAGTTCTCAAAGAGATATTGAATTTTATTTTAAAAGCCAGTCATTGATCCATCTCCTGGGAGCAATCCTGTAGCCAGTGTTCACAGTGATCCCGAGCAGAACACCATATAATCCTGTCGTAACACTTGAGTTTCTCTGTGCTTAGTTGCTCTCATATTGACACAGGATATTAACCTGGGTCAGAGTCCTCAGCGCATGTCCTGACATGTCCTCTGCCCAGACCTTGTCTAGGAACCTAATTCTGCTTTGTGTCTCTGCAGCTGCCACAGCAAGTCCCACCTTGAAGCCTAATGCATTGCTAGGGAACCTGAAATGGCCTGATTGGCCTGATTCTTGTTGGCTTTGAATAATCTTGGATTTTGGACATTATAGGTTTCTTTTGAATTTCCTGCTATCTCTGCCAACCATATTTGACTTTGGACAAAAGAATTCCTCAGCTTGAGAAGCTTCTGTTTACCTCCTACCTGATACAAGTCCAAAAGATAAGTGCTCGGGTTGTATATTAAAAACAAGCAACCCCTCTACTCCCACACCAATCAAATGCTTTTGTAGTTTTAAATGACTAGTTGTTGGCAGGCTAAAATAAGGCTGAAAATACACCTACCATGCCTATGAAAAGGAATTAACACTTTAATAATTGCTAAGAAGAGCTGGCAACACTAGTAAAGGATCATTATCCATCATTTGAACAGCAACCTGTTAGGAAATGTAACCCCCAAATCCAGCCTTTATTCCTTTTTTCTGACCTAATGCATACTTTCTAGCTGCCCAGGCCTCAGCTTCCCGCTAGTCCCCAGCACACTCTGGCAGTGCTATGGCACTGTTAATGCCATTAGCAACCTGTTAGCGGAGGCTCCCAGTGAAGGGGGTTTGGCAAACACGGAGGTTTTCTCTGTCACAGTAAATAGCATGAGCCAACTGACATGGCATAATCAGAAGGCCAGCTGGCACAGCACGGCTCATGTCCATACAGTTCAATTCTCTTCTCCACTCAAACGGGAGGCAGACACATCCAAAGGACGTGCTAGGAGTTATCTCCAGCATGTGCTAACTCGCCGTCTGGGCCTGGGACGCTGCCATCACACCCAGCTCTACCAGCGCCAATGCTGAGGATTTAAGGGTAAGGATAAAAGCACATCTGTGCTTGGGTCTGACACCAGCCCTCCTAAGGTACTGCATGCATATATATAAGGAACCGTAGTATCTCTGCAGCACAGCAACACCAGCCTTAACACAGCTCTAGTAAATTACAGCATTGTAATAAAATCTACCAGGGCTTTGCTAGTTGCCTTCTCTATCTGAAAGAAAAGAGACCAAACCTACAGTGTTATTTCAGCTTATAAGGAGTGAACTATATGGTGGGAACACATTTTAACGCTATCCATCTGCTCCTTTTGCCTCTGTCTTCCATTCCCTGAGTGCATGTCTTCTAAGGTAACACTGTAAAAGGTAAGAGAAATAGCTTAAGAGCCTAAGTGGTGAAAATAGATCAGTTCACAATATTAGGAAAAATAGCAGGCTGAGCAGGGACTTCCTAGGGATAAAGCTCAGGCTGCCATATTAAAAACAAGAAGAGATATAATTCTAATTCAGGTGCTTCATTTAATTAATTATTAAATTTATTATTAATTTGCTGCTGGGGTACTGGAGATTCGGAGACTCTAAGTAATTTCCAGCCCTAAGTGAGAAAAGCAAATATAAAGGATTTGCCCAGGATAATGTGCAAGCAGAGCCTGGACAAGGAAGGTTTGGAGCCTGACTGCCAGCTGGTTGGTTTTGGAGGAGCGATGCTTTTCACAGGACAGTGGTGTGAGGGGTCAACTGCATGTGCCTGAGAAGCACCAGTAAAGTACGACTGCCTGGGAACACAAGTATCTGAATCCCCTAGGGCTTTGGGGAGCTTGGAGCATGGCTAATACATGGATTATCTGGCTCGGAGGTCAGGGTTACATCACATCCACTCACAGTCTGCACTGCTGAAAGGGAGGGAACCACCAAAGAAGTCCAATTAAAATGCACAGAATACTTCAAGGATATTTTTCATCTGTATCAAATATCTATGTAGATATATGGAAATATAAATATAGCTTTCTCAAAGGCAGAACAGATGCAATGGCATGGATTTGGCAGCTGCAAACAGCTTAAAATCTCACTAGAGATTTTAGTGAGTGGACCTCACTGTTGAGTTGACTCCAAACCAGTGCCAATATGCAGAAATTTTCCACTGAGTTTCCAAAGCAACAAAATTAGTCAGAATATAAGAAAAGATAAATATATTTGCTCATAAGAATATTCATCTCAAGCTTCAGTAGAGGCTTAGGATGAAATTCAGCTGCCTAGACATTGGCGTCAACCATGATACTAGATGGTGTGGTATACAATGTCTGGTATTCAGTTGTCTTTGCAAACAGATGCAAGTTTTCTATATGTTCTGTATCACTGTGTAGGTGTCTTGCATACCCCAGTGTGACTGAAGCAGCACAGCAGTTGCTGAAACCAGCTCACAGTGTCTGGTCAGCTAAATCACTCCATTGACTACAGTGGGAATTTCAATACCCACAATCCAAGCAAATACCTGAAGAAGAGCTGAATGGAATCCTTCCTCCAAAAAAACTTACAGAAACCCTGTAGGTGATGTAAAGCACATGCTTTACACCAGAATATAGCTAAAATGGGATAAATTAAATATACAGGTATACATGATCTCAACTGAAAGCTTTTAGACTAAATAGGATGCACTTGTATATTAAGTTTGAGTATGTCCCATGTTTTATTTTAGATTTTGGAATCCTATAAGATGAATAAAGCAGGCAGAGTAGAAGAGAGTACAAAACTCAGTTTGGAGAGATCTCCGGAGCCCAGCCTCATACTTTAATCAGGGGCAGTTCCAAGATCTGACTGGGTTGCTCAAGGCCTTGTCCAGTCAGGTCTTGAAAACCTCCAGAGGTGGAGACTATACAATCTCTTTGGCTCACCTGTTCCAAAAGAAAAATAATTCCAAATTCTCTTCAAAATGGAGCACACTCATAATGATTTTCCAAGAAATGCATACAAAATAGTGGAAACATGAACAGATGATTAACATTATGTAAAAGTTTTCTCATTTTAGCAGCAAAACAGAGGCACAAATCATAACTAATCAAAATATGTTTTTAAGATGTTAAAATATCCCATATGTGGTCATACTGAAAACACAGGGAAATGGAAACTGTAGCTACAAAGGAGATAGGGACCACACATATGATGAGGTGACCGTACCTTAGGCAAACAGGATCCAAATTTCTGAGGATGCTGAACCATTTTCCGTCACTGAGATCTCCAAGGGAGACTTAAAGCTGCCTTTGGATATGGTACATTTGAAGTTGATACTGTTCAAATGAATGTATTTGATGACTACCCACTACTTCTGCAAAATTCTTTGGTGGAAACTTCACCAACTTGCTCAGCAGGGAAGATCCTTGGTATCTGTGCCAAGATTCTGAGTGCCCCAGAAATCAGATCGATAACTGCAGGGGCATGGAAGAGAAAAACCTGTCAGATTTTCTTGGTTACTTTTTTCTATATCATCTTGTGAAGGATTTTGAAGTTTGGCAAAAACAGTGGAGCAGACAGATTAAAACATACCCAGTCATAGAAAAGAAGAGAAATCCCAAACCACATAAAATATAGGACATATTTAAAAAAAAAGCCTTAAAATGTCACATCACAAGATCAAAAGAAGAAAGTAAGCCTCCTTAGTTATACAAAAAATGAAATAAACAGAAATCATAAATATAATTCAAAAAGAACATTTTTAACTGCCTCCATTTCCTTAAAACACACAGGACAATCTAAGGAATAAATTGAGATAACCAAATAACAGAAAGAATACTTTAAAAACTAACAATCTAGAAGAAATTTGCTTGCAAATGCCAGTAAGTTAGAGGAAGCCAGGGAATATCCTTTTTCCATCTGCTTTCAAAAGCAGTCCTGCTCCTTTCGTCAGGCAGGTTGTTTCTAACTAAAGTGCATTAAAAATGATAAATACTCCAGGTGAGCCTCTCTCTCAAAATACAGAATATAAAATACTAGTTCATTCCTCTTTACTATGCAGTTTATTCTATTTGTCTGTGTACTGAAACATAACATAGAACAACAGCAATAATTTAATAGCATATTCATAAATGAACTAAACCCTTTATTTGTCTGTCATTTATCCAATAATAAATCTTTGGTTCAGTTTCCTCAACTGATATGAAATGTGTATCTTAGTTTTCACCCTTTTCACCCTCATACAAGGTTTGTTCTCTTCCTCTAGGAAAGTCACAAGGTGCCAGTGCAAACGACGCCTGCTCTTCAACCTCTGTGTTGTTACGTTCTGCCTCATATCCCACCATCTCTATCCTCATGCGTTCAGATGATGAAACACCATTTACACAAAGATTATAGATAGAAAAGACAACTTTTTTTACCTGCTGAAGTTGCCCTCATAATGGGAATATTTATCCTGACATTACAGTAAAATATAATTGGCTTCCGTTCTTATTTATCTAAGGAAAAATTAACTGCAATTGTTATTAGACCTTTTTATTCACAGTAAGTTTTACAAGAGATATTTGAGATGTGTTTTCAACAGAGATGAAGAGCAGACAACTTTTGAGTGCCTGTCTCACCACATACATGCCATTGTTTAAACTGGTTTATTTAGAAGTTCAGAAAAGTCTATGGAAATATATGCCCAGTACTAGAAACTATTGTCAGATACATCAGAGAAAGTGGTATGAACTGTGGTAAATGTGGTAAATGTGGTAATGAACTGTGGATAAAGGATCATGACCCAATAACTAGGGAATCTAGAGGTAATTCCATTGGATTAAGAGAGAAATCTTTTTTGACAATTTATGTTATTAGGCAATAAAAAATTTAATTAAAAATTAAGAAATCTGTCCAACTTTTATATTCCTTGATCCAAATTGAGCTAGGTCTGTTGTTGAACCTTTCTTTTATCAGGTGGATTGCACTCTGCTTTTCATCCCAATTCTACAGACTTACGCTGTAGAAACAGAAGCACAGTCACTCCTGCTTCCCTCATAGCAATGTGCAAAATATACATGGAGTACACAAAAGACTTCTATATTCTCTGGACTACATTATTTCTTTTCTGCTACAACACTTTAAAAATGAGGCATTAATTATTTGGGAAAAAAAAAAGAAAAAAAAAGAGGCACTTTTTTATGGATAATGGAAAGTGTCAACATAAATATGAAATATATTTCTTTCTTAGAGTAAGTTAGATACATTCAGATCAGTGTGGAATCAGTAGGTAGGAATTCTTAGAGCAGATTTTCCACTGGGAAGAATATTGTTGCTGTTTACCATCTGGGACTGATGGAGTTTTGTATTAATTTTTAAACAATCATGAGGTGATACAGAACTCTGCTGCAGAAAATACTGATTCAGTATGCTGGGTTTTCATTACAAGAGTCAATTTTCAGAGCATGGAAAATATCCAATGTATTGAGATACAAGCAAGCTTTGATTTTTGATTTTTTTGGCTTCATGGCTTGTTAGCTGAAGCAAATGAGGAAGAGTAAAGGAAGAAAATTGGAATTAGGGTTAGAGATACTAATAATATAATAAATGGTACCTTTTATATTTATGCTTAGCATTATCATATAAAAAGACACTAGCTGGAAAAATGCCACCCAAAAATAGAGAGCAAATGTGGAAAGCAAAACTCTTCCTTTAGAAAGTGATTTTTCTTATCATCTTTTCTGATCTATCCATTGGAGCAGAAATGTGCTGCAGCTTTTTATACTATCCCACTTCTCTTATAAAGGTTTGTGCACTCCTACAACCATCAGAATTACTCATCACCACTACTGCACTTGCTATTGTCTCCTGCAGATGACTCAATGCACCTAAACCAAGGCTTGTGAGTTTGACAAGGAGAGAGCTGGGAGGAAGGGAGGATTTGATTAAAGAATTTGGCTTGTGAAGCAGTTGAAGAGAAACAATTGCTCACTAGGTCTTCCAGTAACAGAATGGGAGATAACAAATAAAACTAAAATGTGACTGGTCCAAATCAAGTAGAAGAAAGACAGTTGTTCTAACCTTACACACGTAAGCCGTGCAAGTCCTTTGTGGAAGTTTTGTTTGCCCTCATATTCTGGGCATTTCCCTTTGCTGGTTGGTGATATAATGTAGAGCCAGATAGGGTGGGATGGTCATCCTTTATTTTTCCCTATGTCTGTGTACCCTTTATGTTGAAAATTGCTAACAGGCCAAAGACTCTTTCATGCTCAGGTACCTGACTCCTAGCAGGTAGCAGAAGATGAAAAGCAAATTCTAATTTTGCATAGTAGCTGCAGAAGAGGACAGAGAACACGGCTGAGCATTTTTACACCAGGAATAACAAAAATAAATGAATGCATTGACCAGATATATTCTTCTGGAAGCAGCCCTCTTTGAAGCTTCATGAATACTGATGATCACTGAAATTAGTTTCAGCTGCTTTTCCCTGATTTTCCATGATTAATACCCTGAGATCTTATATGGAAATGAAAACAAAGAGATCATGGAGATCGTGACTGCATTAAACCAAGTGCAAAACGTGGCACTTTGGAACAGATCAGCTACTCAAACATCTGCACAGGACCCTCAGAATCTCCTGGCATGAAATTTGTTTCTTTAAACATTTTTCTAAATATTTTCAGTAAAGATTTCAGAGATGTGATGGAGACAGCCAAGCCTTAGCACATACTGTATCAAAGAAAGAACTAAATGTGTCTTGTAAAGTTAATCAAGTCTGAGAAATGCAAAAATTACTGATTGTAAAATGTTTATGCAAATGTTCCAAAATAAAATGATTTTGCATAAATATAACAGAGATAACTAAAATTTTACAATTACTGCAGCGCACTGAAAATATCTTTACACTTGGTAATTCTTTTCTAGAACTAGTTCATTCAGAGCATATAAATGGATGTGAGATCCTACTGCACAAATTTAAAAGTCGTGGCATCTTTGGAAAAGTGATTTCCCAGCAATGTGTCCTGTGACCTTGGCTTTATTATAATTTGCCCATTCTTAATATCTCTGTTTATCAGTTTCATATCTTTGCTGGCTACTTCAAGGTTTTAGAGAAAATCTAACAGATAAAAGCATGATTGAAAATGGAAATCTAAAAGTTTCAAAGACTGTATATCTGACCAAAGAAAACCTGTTACTATATATCAATTAACAGCTGCATGCTTTTACCTTTTAACTGTGTGTGCACACATTTAATTCTTCATGACTGTCCTTCATATAAAAATATAAGAGGTATATTGATTTAAGTAGCTCTAATCTCCTGAACAAACAGGTAAGATGGCAATTTTGAGGAGGAAGAAAGGTATATATTTACTCAGAATATGAGAGCATCTTAGTCTCTTGTGTACCTGCATTTGTAAGGATGCCTACCTTACTGATATTAAAAGGGCATAATATAACTTGTAAAAATATCAAACTCTGCAACATGTAAGACAAAAGCCAACAATAAATTTATGGTATTTGTAGTAGTCTTGGAGGAAAAGGCAAAACCACAAAGTTCTAGCAACATTTTTAATGACAAGCCACTTATATTATTCAGATTTAAGTGAGCCTGGTATACATATAGATTTTAGAAGCAAGGTTTCTACTTACTGTCCTTGTTAATGAGAGCAAATATTTGTCAGTAAACCATGACAGCTAATTCGATCCCTCCTAACCCTATTGGAATTGCATATTTTGCAATGAATAGTAAATTAGAGCAGAACTTGCAACCTTTGTTAGGAATCGCTGTGAAGAGGTCTTACTGTGCTAGCATTGACATAACCTTTAGTGGCTGCAGTGAGAAGCGATTGAGTCTTAATTATACAGCAAGAGAGTGTGACTGTGATTGAAAACAAAGCTTAACCTTGGATTTTAGCTAGGAATTTTCTTTAAAAAATGAAGGGTTCCTGCTAAAAGAGTGATAATAAAATGCTGTTCCATGTTTAGTATGTTTAAATTTCAAACATCAAATAGATTGAATAACCCACAAGCAGAGACTTTAGAAGAGAGGTTTTAATGTAAATCCTACAGGTTCTTTTAACTTCTGAACTCCACAAAAATGCCGTCATTCGTCTGCTGAAATGTTTCTAAACATACTCACTTTGGCTGCTGAGCCCAGTGCTGAAGCCCAAAGAACCTATGTGCATTTTATTTAGGCAGTGAATAAGCACTGTTAAATATGTCCTACATATCTTGCTTTCAAAACAACCATATTCTGTAATTTATAATTTTCTGCAATCACAATCTTTGCTCTCTGGGAGTATATTGATTTAATTTTATCTTCTGAGTTTTGCATAGAGTAATGACATTAAAGCTCCATTATCCAATGTACTTCTGCTCCCAGGTGGTATTTATGCTTACGCTATTACTCTTACCATTTGGGAAAGTCTTAACATCTTAGCTGTGTCACTGGAAAACTGGAATAACTAATAAGGAAATCAGTGTAGTTACTGCAGATTAATGGTGTTATCACCTAAACCTAGCAGTTCCTTTCAGGCCTGTGCGACATCTACCTTTCTTGCACGCTACTTTGCATTTCCACATAGTGGGGAGAAAAAGCTTCTATCAAAATAAAGTAACCATGGAGCCTAGAAAAGGTCAGGAAAGAAAGATCATAAATTAAGAGATCAATTCTGACATCTTTGCAAATCATAAGCAGCTACACCAAATTCTGTGAAGTAATTACAGAGTAAAGCTATTGATGGTTATGCTAAGTTATAGTGGAAATATTCTGCAATTGCATGGTGCAAAAATTAGAGTTCAGCAGGGCTCCTTCATAGACCTAAAATTTTGTAGCTTCAGGTCAAGAGGTTGCATGGAGTATAACTTTAAACATAAGAAAAGGAAAAGCAAGGAGGCCATACCACTTTTTAACAGTGGGCAGGTTAAAATTCTCTTCTTAATCTGGGAATTATATTTTGACTCTGCGTTTGTTTGTTTCTGTATGTACAGAACTAATGCTATCACAGAATCACAGAATGGCTGAGGTTGGAATAGACTAGATGATCTAGAGATCATCTAGAGATCAGAGTCTAGTCCCCTGCTCAAACAGGGACACCTAGACACGTGGCACAGGGCGGCATCCAGGTGGGTTTGGAAGATCTCCAGAGAAGGAGACTCCACAACCTCTCTGGGCAGCCTGTTCCAGTGCTCTGTCACCCTCACAGGAAAGAAGTTCCTCCTCATGTGGGGATGGAACTGCCCGTGTTTCAACTTGTACCAATTACCCCTTGTCGTGTCACTGGCCACCGCTGAGAAGAGTTTGGCCTCCCCTCCTCCCTACCTTCACTTCTCAGGTACTTAAATTCTTATTTTCTTAATCTCATTTCAAACATTAAACATTCTTATTTTCTTTCTCTGTCTGAGTTTAAAATCATAAATCATGTGCTACATTTTATTAAGATGTGTCTCAGATGTCCAGGAGTAGTGGCAAAATATAGTATTTTGCAATTTGGATTAGTTTTTTGATATAT
The DNA here is from genome assembly GCA_003342815.1 of Eudromia elegans. Taxonomy (NCBI): domain Eukaryota; kingdom Metazoa; phylum Chordata; class Aves; order Tinamiformes; family Tinamidae; genus Eudromia; species Eudromia elegans. The sequence goes on from PTEX01000217.1 coordinate 657,030, forward strand.
TGAATGTTCTGTAGTCTTTTTTAAAGCTCAGAAAAAAGATGCAAAACGAAGATTATGCAAAGTAGAATAAAGGATGAAGGAGAAGCAGGCATATATTAGGAGCAGACAAAGTTTCTACGGAGAGTGGAAATCTGAGGTAGGCAGGAAGACTACTAGAGAAGTGGGAGAGCGACAACCATGATCTTGTGATTCACTGGTTTTTTTTAAACTGCTTCTTCTCTTTGCAAAGAGTGAAAACAGGCTGTAGACAGACAGAAGATTTTTATGTTCCAAGATAACTGCTACAACAGTGCAGTTACCAACAGCAGCAATTCAGCACCAGCTAGGTGCAATCGACGGAAGGGAAGTGTGCTGGAAGGTGCGTGTGTGTGCACACGCGTGTGTGTGCGCGTGCTTTGGAGCTGTGCCACTACAAAGACAGCCCTACTAAGAACAGCAGACCTAATCTCCCTGCCCGATCAGGTTTGCTCTAGGTTTCTCCTCGGTGCTGTGATGGGCTTCTGCTGCCCGAGTTGGACGGCAGTGCCTGCTGGCTGCAACGCAAGCAGGAGCCTTGGACACCAAGGTCCTCTCTATTCCTGGCTTTTTTGTGACCTTGAACGAGCCAGTCAGAGTCGGTTTCACTTCTTATGCTTTCCTCACATTTTCCATTAAAACGGGTCTTTCTCCTTCAGCAATGTGGTTAGAATTAGATTTTCCCCTTTTCTGTGATGAACTCATTCAATGCAAAAGGTTTTTTATTTTGTATTTGCTCCATTCCTTTCAACTTTGCTATTTGTGGTATAAGCTCAGCAGTTGCTCTGCTGGGCAAAATCAGGCTCTCTGCACTGCAGGATTTCAGTCACCAAAATGTTGATAAAAGAGCCAGTTGGGCTCAGGGAGATGCAGCAAATTAATTCACTACAGTCTGTAGCATGAGAGCGCAGATGAGAAAACCTCTCCAGCATCAGGTTTTAGGTAGGTGTAGTAGTAGACTTTCTGCTTCCTAGATGGAGCTAATGCACTTGTCTGCAGTACCTTGGCTCGTGGCATGGAGGAGAGCGAGCAATGACAAACCCCGTCGCCTTCTCTTGCTTTTCGTGATCAGTGTAACCTGCAATTTCGCACATTTATATGAATATATTTTACATAAGAGAAAGAAAACAATCTCAGGGCTTCATTATGCATGAATAATCTTCTGTGAGGTGAAGTGCAAAATTTACAGGGCATTTATTTAAATCTCTGCAGCCAGGCAGCATGCCTCACTAGATACATGCTTCAGCAGGAACTGCTAAGTATCCAGATCAGCTTCCTGGAAAATTAATTTTAATGTTCAATTTTCTTCCCTCCGGTCCTCATAAAATATAGATAAAGGATTTTTAGCCTATAGAGACTGAACATATAGACTAGATGAGACTTTCTAGGTGCTTATACAGGAAGAGATGCCACAATCTTGCAAGCAGTGAGTTTGAAAAGCCAACCACAAAAACAGAAACTGTCATGAATTGAATCTAAACACAGAATTGAAACTAACATGCAGTTTTATTGGCTTGTACCTGCACCCCACCCCCCCAAAAGAAAAAGCCCTCAAACCAACCAAATAAAAATAAACAGATTTAGCAGTGTCATTCAGGTGATCTAGCATTATGAAAGAATGAAAGGTCAATTCCTATTTCAGAGTTCTGCTCTGCTTAGCTCATGTTAATCCACAAGCGCATATATAGGTCTGTATCTGTCTACCTACATCAGTGCCGATCAGTAAATTAACTGATTCCATTTTCACAGCCTTTTCCGCACAGAGGACCAGTATTAGGTGCACTCTGCCTACCCACAGTTTGGGGTGAATGGACCAAATGGAAAAACAAAGGCGGCCTATCAGAAAGCCACAGGGTGAAAGCAAAAGGGGACGAACTAAAACCTATGTTCATACTCTGCGGGAAAAACAAACAAACAAACAAACAAACAAATAAAATTTTAAAGGAGACTTAAACCTAAGTGAGCAGAGCCTAAGAATATGGACAACAACAACAAAAAAATGTGTGTAGAGTTTTTCAGAGTCTAAAAAGAGCAAGAGGATCAAGAGGTGACAACACCTGGGGTGCATTAAGCAGAGCGTCTCCAGCAGGTCGAGGGAGGTGATTCTGCCCCTCTACTCAGCCCTGGTGAGGCCACACCTCGAGTACTGTGTGCAGTTCTGGGCTCCCCAGTGCAGGAGGGACGTGGAGCTGCTAGAGAGAGTCCAGCGCAGGGCCACAAAGATGATTAGGGGTCTGGAACATCTGCCCTATGAGGAAAGGCTGAGAGAGCTGGGCCTGTTCAGCCTGGAGAAGAGAAGACTGAGAGGGGACCTGATAAATATCTCAAGACAGGAAGTGAGGAGGATGGGGCTGGCCCCTTCTCAGTGGTGGCCAGTGATAGAACTATAGGAAACGGCCACAAATTGAGGCACCAAAAGTTCCACAGGAACTTGAGGAAGAATTTCTTAACAGTGAGGGTGACAGAGCCCTGGAACAGGCTGCCCAGAGAGGTGGTGGAGTCTCCTTCTCTGGAGATCTTCAAAACCCGCCTGGACACCACCCTGTGCCACATGCTCTAGGGGACCCTGCGTGTGCAGGGGGGTTGGACTAGATGACTAGATTTCTTTCTGGTTTACTGCACTTCTTCTGACATTTTCAGACCCATGAAACAGATTTGAACTGCAGCCAAGTGAGCACTGCTAGATCTTTATGTCTGGCATCTGGCCTGTCTGCATTGCTTGTAATTTTAATTGCATTAATTTATTGCAATACCTTAAAATGGTGTTTAATTATTTAATTTGCTGCTTAGGATAGCTTTTAATTATTTAATTCACATTTGTTCCCTTACGTTGCTGCATATAATAATCTATGACAGTGATCCTCCACTGACTTCCTTGTCGGTGTGCTGCTTTTCCGCCATGGCATGTCTATGCATATGATGTGACCTTCCCCACTTCCATGAGCTATATTCCTCAATATTCATCAAAACTATGAAATGATGTATGTTTTAAATCGAGATATCTGGAACCTGAGGCCACCAACCATAGAATTTGCTAGGAGTCTCCTACCTTAACTCCAGACTTTCCTGCTGTTTGATACTATGCCTCAAAACAAGTTCATGTTAAAGTCATCCTCCCTCTCATTATTTAAATATATTTCTTCCTCCAGGCATGCTAAGTGTTGCAAATATGAAATCGTGGATAATGACCAAATAGAAAAACAAGCTTTTACGTTGTAGAGTCCCCTGAAAATTTATATGACAAAAATGACAATATCTCATGGCCCACAACATGTCATTTTTTTTGTAACAGTGGAGCATCTGCTTTGTCAGAGAGCGCAATATAGAGCCTTTCTGAGCATTTCAAGTATGTAAGTCTGTAAAAAATATCTACAAAGGCACTAATTTCCCATCCTTACCCTAGGAAAATTACTGCTGAAGTTTTGGACAGATTCTCAAACAAAGCAACTGCAGTTCATATCATCTGTAGACCTGGTGTCATATCAGAGAAAAACACTTCAAAGCAGGACCATACTGTTTTTACCAGTTGTCCTTCAATATGTCTATATTTATTTATGTCTAGATGTTTTCTTTATTTTTTCCATTAATTTTCAGTTAGATTTTTTATAGTCTGAAAAATATGTGCCCAAAGGATTAGAATCATATATGTGTATTGCATTTACTGGAACCAAAACACTCTGCATAAACAAAGATTTTGCCTCTGTGCCTTGACAGACCTTTCATGGACCATTGTGCACTTGTAAAAGGAAGTGGCAAGGCAGGTTGAAGTCCATGGTCTAACTTATGAAAAAATATGCTAACTAAACTGCAATTATATTGCGACAAAGCTTACACATCTGTTGATGGTTGCTGGAAAGAAACATGGGACTGATGTCCAGCATTACTAGACTATCCATCCATGAAGCAAACTGCAACACTGGTCCACGGACACAAGTCTAACCTGCTGTGGGACTTATTGTGGCCTCCATGACCCTGAAGGCCACAGTAAATGCTAACAGAGGGAAATGGAAGAAGGAGGTATTCAGAGGCTTGACTTTATGGCTCTTACCTGAATTGAAGCTGTAGCAAATAGACATTTAAATAGAGTACCTAGAGTACCTGTTTTTTATAGAGGGAAGAATTCCTGCTGGGCTATCGACTAGCCATTAGGCTACACTCAGTTTAGCAAGACCTGCAGCAGAAAAGGAAGTGTGATTCATGGTGAAATAAAGTGGGTATGAGGAGCAGACCAAACAGACTGCATGCAGGGACTCGGAGCACTGTGAATGCTACTTTTGCAGATTGCAATGCTGCACAATTGTAAGAGCTAGAAATCGCTGTTTTACACAGGTATGCCTATGGAGAATAAAGATTGGAAAATGACTTTTTTTTTAAAAAAAGGAAAAGCTTTACCATTTTAAGACCGAGGCTTAAAACATGGCAACACTGTTAAAAATGTTTGGTGATTGAGACTGCAAAGAGATAATTGGATTGAGGTTTTGCCTTATCTTTTAAACCTATAATCAGAACAATGACGCTGATAAAACATGGCAAAAATCATAAGGTCAAAAATGAAAGGACTGTAGTAGACCCTAAAAAAAACCTTCATGAGAAGGAGAGAACAAAACTATATTATTTGCAATGAGAAACATAAATATTTTAAGTCAACCTGATTTTTTTTTTCAATTTTTTTGAGGAACATTTTTCTTTAATTAAGAGTTTCCTAACTGTGACAGACACTGAGAGAAGTTGATGACTATAATTTTTAAAACCAGACCATTAAATCAGTTCACAAAGGAGCCAGATGGCCTGATCATAAACCATTGAAAGAAAAAAATAGCCACTGCTGAACACAGCAAAGTGGCTATAACACCTATTTTAAAGACTGCCTTACTATGACTTACGAGAATAAGAAAATTATTTGTGGTAGAAAGTCTAATCAGGGCAAAGCTTTTAGTACCCTGTGGGACTCTGCGCAAGGCATATTAATAAATGCATTGCACTACACTTCCATCTCTTATGAATACTTCCAGGCAACCAAAAATAATAGGGACTACTCTAAAAAGTAAAATAATTTGAATTCCAGAGTTGGACAGAATCTAATAGATAAGTCTCACATGAAATGTCTTCTACCAGCTAAGTGACGCACTGTGAAAAGAAGAGTGATCTTTAAGAGAAGCTAGTTGGTAATACTAGTGAGTTTAAGAGATTACAAAATTTAATGGATATATGTTTCATGCCTAGATATAACAGTATGTCTGAAATGAGACAGGGAATCACCTTGTATTTTGACATGAACGCTCAGTTAAAGGCAAGGAAAAGTGCAAAGGATGTGAAGAGAAATTTGATCACCCATAGGAAAAAAAAATTAACACTTTCGAAAACGTAGCCTGTTTCCTGAAGAGATCAAGACAGAACTCTGCAGTTGTAAGGTCAAGAACTAGGTAGTCACATTTACCTGCCTCTGAGAGCCAAACCATGCCAGCAAGAACTGTGATAGGTGATTGAAAGCAGATTTTACCAGATGCAGTGTGGTAAAGTTTAGCGAATGAACTAATCGGTCAGAGTATATACCATCAGAATTCAAATGGATTCATCACCAAATAGGAATCACGGGAAACCTTATGATCCACTACACTTGCAAAAGCAATAGAAAAGCAGAACTGCTTCCACTGCAGATGCTGATGGCAGAGAATAATAGTGAGGAAAGGATTCCAGCAGTGCTGAACCATTAAAAAACGTGATTAAGTGAAATAGATAATAGCCAGTCACAGAGACTGATGTACAAAGAAAACATGTTTATTATCTACATTAGAAGCAACCTAAAATAACCCAATAGTAGTGAAGGATCTGATATGAAAGTCTTCGGGAGTGAACACCAGGCTAAATAGAGGACTTCCTCCAACACAAGACCCAAGGACCTGAAATTGCTGCACACAGCAAGTTTGAGCCCAAATCATAGGAAGTAAAAGACAACCTGTTGTGCATTGTAGAAGATTTTACATAACCACAGGCAAATAGTAGTAACAAAAGCAGTATTGAAGATAACTACAGAACACAGGAAGTGTCCAGACCAGGGTCTGTTTTTATAACAGGAGTTAGAGACATTTTCTGGGTTCTCTGACACAGAAGAGGCATAAATGAGCAAAACAAAAGCCCCAGTCTTCTTGAGGTGATGGAATAGGATCCCTTGCAGGATTAGTAGCCCAAGCCATACTGCAGATGCATGCTGAAATGTATACAAATCTTACTAGCCTCTTTGAATTCTCACAGTTCTCTAATTCTAGTTTCTTTTGCCCCAAGAGAGTATGACAGTGATACAAGGTGCAAACAAATAAAGGAAGGGAAAGATGTAGAAACACTATGGAACCTGGAGGGAGGTGCACAGACTGCAAGAAGGAAGAGGCTGGAAGTGGCTCTGTGACACCAATTTGTGCACACAGGGTTGACAGGAAACTACCTGCAGCTACACCACCTTTGTAAAGACCTCATTTAGTTTTACAAGCGCTGACTCCTCTGATGTTATTATCCTCCCTGTGGAACACAAAACAGGAATCATACTGCCCACATGATGTGCAGAGGAAAATGACAAGGAAGTCCAAATAGGTTACTGACATCCGAGATCTCATCCTCATATGGCAAAAGAACAGGATATGGACAAAAAAAAGTCTTCCTCTTTGTGCTGTAAGACCTCAGTTACATGAGAAGCTAATATTGAGTCCAAAAGTAAGATCCAATCCAAATCAGATGCTGACATTTTTGTGAGTATTTAAATGTAATGCAGTGCTATATAAAGAATTCTATAAAGAGTTATTCTCAAGCAGTTGCTATTACTGTACAGGCAGAGCAGTGGGGATATATGGATTAAGTCTCAAAACTACTATAGCTGCATATAATATATATACACACTACTATAGCCTGGTGCATGGTTGTCTTCATGCTTCCAGTCAGCTTCCATGGAGCTGATTGTGCTGTTAAAGGCTCCAGTGTGCTTTACAAAGACACTTTAAGAACAAATTTCCATTTCAATTTTTTTTTTTATTTTTTCACTAAAAATTACTGGGACAAGTTTTCACTATCCATCGCATAGGAGTTTATAAAAATGCTATTCAAGTAAATTAGTAATATATTTATTCTTTCCCAAGAGAATAATATCCTGTTGTTGTGAAAGATGATATGTTTTTCTCCAGTGTTGATCCATTAATGTTAGAGATTGTTAAAATGCTTCCTATTCTAACATATTACCCAACATTGTCATTAGATTTTAGAATATAGGTAATGGAAAATATGATAGTAGATTACTGTAATCACAGTGATTGCAATCTTAAAGAGGCATCTACAAGCTATCTCCAATCTCTAAGCCACAAAAAAACCCCAAACTTAACATGTCACTGATCAAACCCTTTGGAAGTCAACAACAACAATAACAAAAGCCCTTCACTCCTAGGCAATTTGTTGTACAGGACATTGTTGCATCATACAAATAGTGTAGCAACAGACCCAAATGACACATGGTGTAACACAAGATGACTGATTATCAAGTAAGAAACCTTTGGGCAGATAAGAAATAGTCACAGATAGATAGATAGAAAGCTCTAATGCTTGTAAAGAGATAATGTTATTTTGTCCTATAGTTTTGCCTCCACAATGGAAGAGGAAGAGGAATTAAAATAATTTTTGATGAGCTTCACTGATGCCTAATTGTGTACTCATGTAAAGGTTCTTTCTTACTGTTGCATTGATGAATGCATTGGGAAAAGAGGTGAGCAATTTAAGTATGAGGCTGTCCCCAGACCTGGACACGTGCCTTTTCTGTGTCACTTATCATCTGCCTTTGCAAAATGCAAAGTCTTATGACTTGACTATCTTAATGGAAACTGTCACGTGTATCTGAATGACTAGTCTGAAAAGCATTCGGGTATCTCGTCTCTGAAGGCATCAGAGTGAGTGTAAGGAAGGCATGAAATGTCCTTCAAACCCATCAGCTGCTGTTAGCGACTTCTGCATTGTCTTGAGCCTGAAAATTATTCCACGGTCCAGAGCAGAGGAGAACTTTTTAAAACCAGTGCATCTTCTTGTTTTCATTATTTTTCTACTATTTTTATTGGTAGTCTGCTACTAAGTTCACTTCTTTCTGCCCACTCTACATGTGCATGTAAATAACCTTGCTTTAACTTTGGGAAACTGAGATTTGCAATAAAAGAATTTCAGAACACATCAATTAATTTATTTTCATCTACCTTAGAAAGCCATTTTATTATAATCTATTACACTACCCAAAGTTGTCACATGGAAAGAGATTTTCCTTCGGAAAATTATGGCAACAGTGGAATGGAAACGATAAAAACGAAGTCATTAGTACTTCATATCTAAAAATTTAAAATTATTTTTCCTCTCCTTTCCCATATGAATGTTTTTGACTTTTAATGACTGTTTTTAGAATAATAGAATAATAGTGTAGAAACTGTTAAATGCTGTAGCAGTGAGTGAAGATTTGCTCCTAAGGTGATTGATCTGGGACTTTAATCACTACCTGAAGATCTAGAATCTTTATTTTTTAGAAATGAAAATCTGTTAATTTAATTCTGTATTTATTTTTCATAAAGTGTTTTTCAGGAGGAGAGAGAGGGAATTATTGCTGATGTATCTGAAGGTACTGAAGGTTATTCAAAGACATGATCGTATAGGTACTAAAGGACAGAAGTGCAGATAAGGGCAAGTGTTTGATACATACCACCAACTAGCACTCTTGTATTTGTGAGGGAGAATATTTTCAATGTCACAAGAATCACAACATTACAGAATCAGAGGAGATCTGAGATTAGAGGGGAGATCACCTCAATCAGACAGGGTCACTTAGAGATGTCTTGCTCAGGACTGTCCAGTTGTGTTTTGAGTATCACCAAAGATGGAGACTCCTCAATCTCTCTAGGCAATGTGTTCCAGCTTTCAAATGTCATTTCCAAAGTTTACTTTGGCCTCTGGAGGCACATTAGGATTGAAATTACAATAAATTCCTTCATTAAACGTATAGCTGTATTTTAAGATGATAAAGACATCCTTTCCAGTTTGTCATTTTGTGCACAATATGCTGTACAAAACATGCATTCATTTGCATTCATTCATTAAGTATCCCAACTTCAGATTTCTCTTCTGACTCAAAGCGTACCTCCTAAGATTTGCACTTCCTTTATTCTATTGCTAAAAATATCTGATAAATCTAATAGAAACCATTGCTTAAAACATCTCTTACTTTTACCTAAAACATTCCTAAATTTGGTGGCATATTATTTAAGTACTGCTGTTAACTTTTTATTTTATAGTCATAGAATCATAGAATCATAGAATGGCTAGGGTTGGAAGGGACCTGTAGAGGTCATCTAGTCCAACCCCCCTGCACACGCAGGGTCCCCTAGAGCATGTGGCACAGGGTGGTGTCCAGGCGGGTTTTGAAGATCTCCAGAGAAGGAGACTCCACCACCTCTCTGGGCAGCCTGTTCCAGTGCTCTGTCACCCTCACCGTTAAGAAATTCTTCCTCAAGTCACTGACCTTGTTGAGGTGCTGATTGAATTATACTCTAGTTATTTTCTATTAAAAGGGTATTTTGATTCGTCTTCTAATGACTTTTCAGAAAAAAAAAAAAGGGTTCAGGAATGGGCAATGTTATCTCTTTTTAGAGTAGTAATGTCAAAGGAGTCAGAATTAGGCCATAGATAGAGAAAGATACACACAAAAAGGAACAAAGAATGTGTCTAAATGCAAGGGTTAGCCAGAATTCAAGCCTTTTCTAGTATCACAGATTTTCTTGCACACAAGTTTCCTAGCTGGCTGAAGTCCAGAGCTCTCTAGAAAGGAGAAGCTGAGTATGCTTACCACTACATTGCAAGTCCAATAGCCTCTTTTTTAAATAACTGGATGAAGCCTAAGCAGGGCCAGCAGCATTTCTTCCAGCAAATGCCAAACTCAGGTCTTCCTAAGCATAGTGTGAATGCTCCAGCCTACAGAGAGCAGTATCATGGATCACATAGGCATGTGAGAATGATAAAATGACTGGAGCATTTCTTATGTGAGGAGAGATGCTCCTCAGGCCCTCAGTGAGAGAACTAGGACTGCTCAGCTCACAGAAGAGAAGGTTTTTATAAATATTTATAAATATCTAATCATGGACCCAGACTCTTCTTAGTCCTGCCTAGTGATAGGACAAGGAGGCAATGGGCATAAACTGAAACACAGGAAATTCTTCCTGAACACAAGAAAACATTTCTTCACGGTGAGAGTGACAGAGCACTGGAACAGGTTGCCCACACAGCCTGTGGAGTCTCCCTCCTTGGAGACGTATAACCGGACACAGGCCTGAGTAATGTCTCCAAGTGGCCCTACTTGATTAGGGATACTTAGACCAGATGATCTCCTCAGGTCCTTCCCAGTCCCAACAATCCTCCGATTCTGTGAAAAGTTTGTGGGTTGTGCAAATTACTGTTCTTAATCTCATTCTTCATCTTATATGTAACAAACAGATTGCATTCAAGGAGGTAAGATGGGTTATGAGGCAAAAATATGAGGCTGAAAACACATGCCCACATATGAGATTCAGGACCAAGATTACAACATGTGGTATGACCCCTTCCACCTTTACCTTGTTAACACCTCACAATTTTTATTTCTGAGTAAAACGTAGTTGATCTGTAATAGAATACTCAAAGATAAAAAAAAAACAAACCAAAAAACCACTTCAAACACTTCATGTCTTTTTTTGTTGTTGTTATTTCAGTACTTCTGTATCTTCTCTGTCTTCCTTTTCCACTTTTCCATAGGTAGAGCAGGAATGAACTATTATTTCTGATAAGGTAAACATTCCACAGATTTAGTTTACCTAATTAGAATACAGCATTCTTGAAAAGTATATTTGTAAAAATATTTCATGGTAAACAAGGGTAATATTTACATTTTCCTTCCTGAGGCAGAATTCTCATGAACACACTGAAGAAACTAGTATACATTGAATTAAAGAAGATCTGAGCCAAATTTAAGCCAAAACTTTTAATAATTATGAAAGAACATAACTGCTTTCCTTCTTCAGCAGACCAGCCCTACAGGATAGGGCTGATATCATATATGGGCTGCACTGGTATGAGCCTGCATATTACACTTCTTTCCCTTGCAGTGGCAAAGAAAGAGAGAACTTAAGTGAGATTTCATACTTCATGACTTAATTGACACTGTTCTTTATTTCACCCTCATCTTGACAGCTATTTCTAAGAAGATTCAGGGATTGAATGCATTCATCTCTAAATGACTTCCACTTCTTTATTATTAAGCAGGTGTGCCGCATGAAAGAAAGCCAACCCAGGGAAATTGTGCTTGTTTTCTTTGCTTCAGTTAATAAGAACCTTTCTTGATATTTTGTAAGCTGTACTTTCAGATGAGTCAACAGGGAGTATCCTTAAATGGATAATAATGCCCATAAACAAAACACTTCATTCATATATTTCGTAGACAGATGGGGTAGGTCATCTCTGAGACTGTTATAAAAAATGCAGACCACATGAATAAAAATTTTATTTTAGTAAAAGATGTTTTTACATGATTCTTTTGTTCTGAAGACAAATATCCATTGTAACTTTGTTGATTATGAACTTGTTCTTGTTTTTTTGTTCTCCTTAAAACTAAATATTTTGCACTATGGAAATTGCAAGTCTCACTTTCTGACATGAATAAAGATATCTCCATGGGCCTTTCAGGGTAAATTTGGAGAAGAGAAAATCAGTTTTAAAAAGGTTATCATTTTTTCTTTGATAGAGTTTTTATTTTCTAACCTAAAGTGATTAAGTTTACAAAGCACATAAAATTTCCCAAGCAGAAGTAATGAAATGGACATTCCTTCAAATAATAGACCACAATTTCTGTAGTGCTTAGAAGAAAACAACAGAATCACTAGCTTAGCTGTAATTCAAAAATGAATATGTGAGTTAAAAGCTTGGCCAGCGGAGCTCCAGCCTGCTACATCCCAGATGCCTATATTGGAAGATGATCAAATTGACTCACAAGTTAGCACTTCTTCTGCATGGGAGGACCGATAAGAGAATCCTCATTTAGGAAGTTGTAGCCAGTTAACTGGGACAAAGCAGATGTGTCCAAGACTAAAACATGCCTGCTGGCCCTGGTAATCCTTCAAGGTGTTGGTCAGCCGTATTGATTGATAGCTTCCAGGCTTTTACTCATATAAAGCATTTCATTACAGCACATTTGACAGCTATACCTAGGAAATACTGACCAACATATTAATTATGAATGTTAAATGACTACATGTACATGCAATTTCACAGAAAATAACATTAACATCAATAAAAATATCTTTACAGGTTGTGACTGTGACTAATGATTTCAGTGCAGGTGATCCTGACTTATGCAATGGCAAGGTAAATCACATTCAGTCGTCTAGAAGGACACACACCAGACTTCTCTCTGGTTTCGTGTCACTGAACACAAGAGTATCTCCATGAAGGCCCATGGATTTGTTCAGTAAAACTTTTGGATAAGAAGATTGATCCTCTAGGTTCATTGATCATCATTAATATGCAACCCTGTGAAAGCTGCCGCATCAGGAATGTCCTGTGTGAGACTCTAAAATTATGAAAAGATTGTGACACTTTCAGGACTAGTGGCAGGGCCAAATGAGGCTTAGGAGGGGTTACTCACCTGTCTGTCTAGCCCTAAACTGCATATGAGGACTAAGTGTGAGCTTCAAGTGAGGAGCTATTGATAAAACTGTAACTGAGAGCAAAAAATATTATTTGGGCAAAGAAAAAAAAATATTATTTGGGAAAAGCATACACTTGCATCTCATAAAACTTATTTAAATATATCTTATCGCAGAATATTCTTAACATGGAATGGAAACAGATCTATAATTTTCTTCTGTTTCAGAAAACAAAGTTTAATGCAGCTCCAGTATGAGAGTTGGCAATTACAGAAACATTAAGATGCAATTAAAAGAGTGTTGTGTAGGTTTTATCCATTGTGTTACATACTTGTGAAAAATCTGGTTATTAGAATAGCTACTATTAGCAAGCTACACTTCGGAGAAAAGCAAAGCTCAGAAATTTTAATTGCCCAAATTTGTACTTGGATTGTCTGGAATTCCAATAAGATGCAGAAAACCTTTCAGAGCATCTAAGCCTAAATCTAAATTAATTTAATTTAACTGAAGTGTCAAGTAAGTTATTCAATTAAAGGAACATGTACTATCTGAGAGAGGAAAAGGATTATCTTGGGTAGTGCTGGAATGATAGTTTCATTTCCAACAAAGAATAGCAGTGTAAACTTCAAATATCCAGTTATTATTTGGTCTCTCTCATTTTGCTTCCTTTGTGATTGACTATATGAATTTTTCTGGGAGAAGGAAGAGTCTGCAATCATTTTGTGAGTATCTTTGGTATTCTGTAAAGCAACACAAATCTTAGGTCAAATAATGCTGAAAAATTGAACCTATCAAAATAGGGCTCCTGTGCAAAATTTGTGCTCACAGAGATACCTTACACAGAAGTGTCCTGCGAAATATAAAAGTAATAAAATGCACACTGAAGCTTGCATGTTAAAACCAATGGTTACCATAAGTAAATAGTGTGCCTGCTGTCAGTATACTGTCTTGGAAAGTCAGATTGCCATGTGAGATGAATAGTGAAAGCTTCATGGTCAACTGCAGAGACCACCTTGGGCTTCATGCAGGTATGAGAGGACTAAGATCTTCTCTCCCATGTCTGTAGAGGCTGTTGTGCCAGTGGTGTCACGTGTGCCTGAATTTGGGGTTGCGAGCAGGAGACTGGGCTCGCTGCGCGGGGCTGTTGCAGATAACAGCAGGTGACAGGCTGCTGGAGTGCCACGTGGCGGACAGATAGTCACAATGTCCCATGGCACAGTGAAAACAGAGAGACAGTCCTAAATAAAGGCCTAGAACAGAGATACAGGTCTAAGCTCAGGTTAGAAGGTGAGAAGCGAGCTCCTTTAGCCCTCCTGATAAATTAGGACCACGTGATACTTGGGTGTGAGGGGACCTCATGAGGTCTTCTCATGCTCAGGACAGGGTCATTTATGAGGCAGACCAGATTGCTTAGAACTTCATCCTGGTAGGTCCTGAAAAACATCAAGGATGGGGCAACCTGCTCCACTGCCTGGCCACCCTCCAGGGAAAATCTTTTCCTTATGTCCAGTCAGAACCGCTCTGCTTTCAGTTTATCATCATCCTTGTCCCTTGTCTTCATGAATTCACACATACTGCTGCGCATATATCAATTAGCTATTTGCAGTGCAAAATAGAGCTGCTTTGGTAGTAACAATCAGTTTACATCTTTTTCCATCATTCAGGATGCAGTATATATCTAATCTGTCCCATTGAGTAACTGTACCTGAGCTGGGAAGGAAAAATATTTTCCCCTTCTGACTGCTTTTTGAGAGTAAGAAGAAAAAAGAATCAGTTCAAAATTAAAGAGAAAAAGTGAAATATTTCTAATAAATAAAATTCAAAATATTATTTTAGAAGTCATTTATGTCAATGAACATTTAGGTCAAGCAGCAGTCAGTCCTTGACTGTTGTTTACATTTTTGGTTTTGTGGATGTGCTCTTATCTGAAAATAAATGTTCATTTTGAACAGGATGAGCTGGAATTTCTACTTCTGGAATGACCAAATGAAGTCATCAGCATGTTTTGGATTTTTTTCTCTGAATTGTTTCATATTGAATAAATTGTGAAATATTTCACCCTAGAGGAAGGGAAAAGCTCAAATTTCAGGGCACTGGTAATTCCTTCTATAAAGTTTTTAGGTAAAAAATTCTGAACAACTAGAGTTTGTGCAGTACACAACCAGTCCAAGTATCTCAAGATGCAGTTATGCAACAATGGCTTGGTGAATATATAACTGATTACACTTTCAGAGAGGGAGCTGCATAGGGTAGATTTTTGGACTAATAAATGAAAAAAAACAGAATAAAGAAAAAAAAGCCCAAAACAAGCTGATTCTGAGTATTTCTGGTCCTATTTGGTTACCTAGTTAAAAGTACTTCAAAGAGTAGTATTGTTAGAGAGGTGCTCAGCACATGCAAATCTCTCTCTCTCTCAAAAGTGTCCTTTACTGTTGTCTTAAAATATTTTCCAAAAGTTTTGTTGTTTTGGAGGAAAATGCAGATCTATAACAAAACAAACAAACAAAAGTAAATAAGAATAACAAAGAGATAAAGAAGTAAGCTTCAGATTCGTGAGCCTGGCACCCTTGGTCACATTTTTCTGTGCTAACTCAGCTCTTGGCAAGGGTGCATCATTGCACAGGCAAACTTAGCCTCTGGCTCCAAGCAGGTATTGCAATCACTTGTTCAGTTACTGCAGCCACTCCCTTAGCAGGGCTAAACAAAACCCTCCCTAAAACAGTTAAGGCTTGGCCGCTTTGGGCAGGGTCTCCATGTATATTTTACCTTTCCCATGCCAGTGGGGAGAAAACATGCTGCTTTCAGAGGGCAGGGCATTTCCAGGCTCTCTTGAGATTGGCCCTAGCTGGGAGCTGTTTGACAGGAGAATCTCCCACTATCTGAGGTCAATGAAAAAATATGACTGACCCGTACAGAGTCACAGAGAAGGTAAAACCCTTCCCAGACTCCCTGGTCTGCAGGAGTGGATATATCTTTCACCATCCTTTCTGGATGAGTCGTTCAGGAGTTCCCTCTTCATCCTGCTTACTTCCATGGGAAGCACCAGCAATCTGCCTCCTTTCTGTACTACTGCATTGGCTGTGCTCTTTCTCTGATATGAGGAGCCACATGTATCTCCAACGTTTGTCACTCTATTTTCCAGTCTTGAAAGAAAAATAATTAAAAAAAAAAATCAAAAACAGAATGGAACTAATCCTACAATTTTTAAGCAGTGTTGTGTCAAAAGAAATAAATAAAAATTATCTCCTTTATTGCTATGACAAAATTCTTAAAGCAAAACTGAACAATCTAATTGAAGAGCACTATTGTAACTGATGCAAGGATCATGGAATGCATTTTCCGTAGACAATTTCTTATTAAAAACTTCAGAAAGTCAAAGCTGTTTGTACTGCTGCAAGTGTTATTGAGAGAAATCTACAGGGCATTGTTATTCCCTTCTTTACAAACCCATAAAGTTAGACCCCTCCTATTCAAATAAACTTGTTGCAAGTTACAGAATTTGTAAGCCAAACATCTAAGCTGGATTCACTTCTTTCCTCTAAGTCATAATGTCTATAACTAAGAAAACATAAAAATGGATACATTAAGGGGAATTTAAGATTTCTTACTAGCTAGACTGCAAGAAATGAGACACAGCAGCTGGTTGTAAAAGCAGCACGGAAAACATATAGTAACTTGTCCCCGCCAAGAAGCAGAAAAGTGGAGATGAAAGTTGGATTTTTATTGCTGTTGCTGTTTATTAATTTTTTATTTTTTGCAGTAGGATTTATGTGCACAGAGAAGGGCAAAATGGACCAGAAACCTGATAAGTGTAAATCTCAACCAACATCCTTTTTACTCATGCTACTCTGTATTAACATAAGACTTTCAAGGCTCAAAACCCATGTTGTTTTCTGTCTAGCTAGGAAGACACCACAGTGAAATCTGCTGACAGTATTTTAGCTTCTGAACACTTGCATTTTGTCCTTAGTCACTCCTACAAGGACCCAGACCTAGCCAACAGAGAGCAAATTGTCCCCTCTCTCAACATGATGCCCTCCAAGCATCTCAGCCAGACATTCCTCTTGTCTCTATGCCCTCTCAAGCATTCCCACAGGATAAAGGCTTGCCAAAGCCAAGAGGAACTGGCAGCCCCCACTGACACTGGGCAGTCCTTTAGCAAAGGATTAATCTGATAAGAAGATAGACAGACCTATGTTCTGGTCTTTAAAACCAGTTCTACTTCTTTATTTTAGCCTAAATGACAGCTGGGAGAGGAAGAAGTGCAGTCGCAAGACTTGTTTAGAAATAAGGTCTCAACTGGTTGCATAAGAAACCTGTGGAAGAACTGCTGAATCTTAATTTTCCATGTGCTCGTCCAGTTCTTCATTTGAAAATACTGCCCATCCTGAAAATCAGGACTTGGAACTGCCCTCTCTTTGGTATAAATCAACATGGAAATTGCCTCAGTGTTATTCAGATGTAGCTGCTGTATGCTCTACTATTAGCTGTAGGTAATGAACACATTAGTAACAGGGCTTTACAGGAGGCATGATCTATTCGTTCACACTACTTTTGTTTTATGAATCATCTGTAGTTTTTAATCTATAAAAGGAATATGCATCATATCCAAGGAAAACAAAGATGTTTGAAAGAGCATGTCAGCAGGTTCATATTTTCTATAGCCTTTCTTCTGATGATCTTCCTTTTATGCTGGCATCATCGTCATACTGAAAGTAAATTAATTATATGTTTCTTCATATAATTGATTACTAGCTAACGTAAACCTCAAAGAAAGCTCTGTTCTTCTTCTTTTGGAGGTCAGTAAAGAAACATCCAAAAAGAGAGGGCTGTTTGTTAATGTTCTTTTAATTCTTACTACCTGTCAAGTCCAATATATAAATATTAGTATTTGTTATTTATATAATGGATATTTGATATATATCTTGAAGTACAAATATACATAAATAGCATTATACATACATAATACATACATAATTAGTTATCATCTGATATAGCCTACTATCAAGCCTACTATCAAGCCAAACATCAGAACGAAATTTTAGAAACCGTGACTGGCCTGAACACCGACTTTGTCACCTTTTCCATGGTTGGGTCTCTACTTCCAGCAGAAAGGAACAGGGATACCTGAGCAAGCACTGGACTATTTCACTTTAGATATTTCAACAATCTCATTATAATGGCAAAGTTGGGTATAGCTTGATACTTCTCTGACTCTGACATAGCATTGTGACTCTCAGCGGTCACTCTGGTGAAGTGCCATTTCCATAAATGCATGGGTAGCAGTGTGGTGAGATGGAATTTCTTTTAGGAAATGAGGCAAAACTGAAGACCTGGTCATTTATCTTGATTGTGTGCGTGACATTTTCATCAGAGAGAGCAACACTGTGAACCAGTCTTGCTTGAGACTTTCAGAGCTCTTTACACGATTGGGGCTATTAATTTACCTTACTGATAAGGTCAGATTCCTATTTCTTATGGCCACGTGTTGCTTTGGGTTGCCAGTTGGGGAAGTGACATATGGCACCCTCCTTCCCCACTCCTCTCCTTGTCACAACAGTCTTCTCTGATCAAAAGGAACTTCCAAAATAGCATCGACTAGGTGAAAGACTTTAGCTCTGTGCACATAAAAAATGAAATGGAGCAATTAGGGGAGGATATTGACCTGGTGAGGAAAGGACCTGCACAAAGACCATCTGGCCAAGAATGACCCATCCAGTTGTGGAGAAGCATGAAAAATGCCAGGTGAGGTTTTCCTCCAACCCTGCTCATTGGGTAGGTTGAGCAGCACCCAGCACTGCACCTGCCTTACCTGAGCGGAGCTCTGTGGGACCACGCTCAGCTCTTTGCCTGCATAAGCACCAGATGATTGAAGCTTTCTAAGTTTTCTGAGATTTGAGACTAATGAAGCAGGTAATCATGGTGCTCTGGATGAAATTCTGCCCTATGCTTTGCAGTGTTCTTAGTTGTCATCTTACTTTGCTACTTCAAAGCGTTGCAGATTCGGTTTGTTGCTGACAGTGAATTAAAATATGCCAATGTACACTTGGCTGCCTCAGGCAGAAGAATAGACTAATACTTTTTTTCCTCTTCTCTGATTTTTTTCCCATTTAATTAAGAGATTAATAGATGTTTATTTGAGTATTATGATATAAATACTTTGACTCAGATTTTTTCTCACATTAAAACATTTCTAAAGAGTTCAAGGGTGTAATTGTTCTTGCTTCTGAGGTAATAGGAAAAAAGTATTTAATTACTTGTTAAAGAACACACTAACATATGCTGCATTAAATCCTTCTTGATATGTGAGCTCGCTAAAATTTGCAAGGTCAGGTCTTTTGTGTTTCTTATAAGTTTGCAGCCCAAGGCAATTGTGTCAATGAAGAAAGTTATTTAAAATTCAGGGGAAAAGGATTTATAAAAGCTGTTTCATCATAGGGGAAAAATAAGATTTATTTAGGAAAAAAATAAAAAAAGAAGCAAGAAAAGAAACTAATGGATTATTCCTGTTCTAATTTGATCTATAGCTAATTTATTTATTAGATAGATTTTCTAGGACTTGTCATCTGAAGAGCTCAGATGTTCTGTTCTTTTGAAAATAAACTCCGTACATTGTCATTGTGACTATTTTTTTCTGTTCAATATATATTGTTGTATACAAGCATGTTTGTGCCACTCTATAAAACTGTATTCCTCAGTTAATGTTCACTTTTTTTTGGATGAGATTAAATAGAGCTTGTTCAAGGAAACACAAGTAAAGTAAATGTTGAGTGAATTTAGATTGTCAACACTCAACTTAATTAACTATTAATCTCTCCAGGTCATGAGATTAACATTGTTATAAATAATTGTTCTAATTCCAACAAATTATGTGATTGTGAACTCAATAAAATTTTGCTTGTTTACCTAATGATTGAATATTGCAAATTTTTCTCTACTGGGAAATTTCTGTCTTTAAACTGCAGAACACTTCTGAATATAGATGTTGTCTCTGGAACTGATCAAGCTCAAAAAAAAGATATGTATATATATGTGTATGCATGTGAGAAGAGGAGACATTGAAAATGATGCAAACATAGTCAATGTGTAGAATATTAGCTCTGTAGTAGGTGATATTCCTCACAAAAAATATAGGAATGAAATTAATATATTCATATATGAATATGTGACAAATGGAGGAGTTAAACCTCCATAAACCTCAAGGGAAGTGAACAGGAAGACCAGTGTAAGAGGTGTAACTCGAACACACAAGTTTTCAGAGATCTATGAATTGTGATACTTTCTCCGTATGGTTATTTAAAGCATCAAAGCACAATTGCCTTGTCCTTTGGACAATGACAGAGATACTTCACTGTGAGTTATTTGATACCCCAGAAAGCATCCTAGTTCAATTCATACTTCTCCAGAATATTCCCCCAACAATCAGAAATTTGCCAACACCATGTGATTCAGGGTTTAGTTTAGTGAAACAATTAGAAAACTGAGATTTACTTATATGTCAAATAATCAATGACAGATGTTGTCTTCATAAAGCCTGTTTATGTGAGCTGTGAAAATAGAATCTGCTGGCAATCAGGTTTGATCTTCCCACTTCTTTTTTCACTTGAAGTCCTTGTGTTTTAGTCCGGTCTCCTTGCCTTGCAGAGAACAGGAGGGAACACAGGTTGTGAGTGCTAAGGCATGCAAAACACTTGCACAGCACTTTTCTGCTTGGCAGAGTTGTTAGTGTAATAAGCTCAGGAGATGTCAATCATCTGCCTCCTCAGAGCTTATATTGATTGCTGTATGGCTTTTAATTAGGGAAAACCTTCAGGAGGAGTTTAGGTGCACCCAGACCCCAGGCCCTGGGAACCTTGGTGACTCCCCCTTGCAGAGTCCTTGGTGTTGTGGGAACGCAGATCTCATCCAGGCCAACTCATAGCAGCTCGTCCCATCATGGCAAGAACTAAGATATTTTTTGTTATTGAAACACTGACTACCTATTGACATTCACATACCTATCCCAAAACAATGCCCTAAATGCCGCTAGTTTAGGATAGAACAGCTGTGTGCCTCAAATGCAGTGTAAAAGCTGATCATTTCTGATACAAACAGGAAAAGCTGTTTATTATAGAGATTTGCACCATCAAAACTAGCAATTTTAGAGACACTTAAGCAAGATTTTCACAGAGTGCCTACTTGCTCTTCTGCTGAACAAGATCAGGGAATGGGCTCACTCAGCACAGCTGAGTTGCCCTGGGCTCACAGCGGGGAGATGGAGTGCCAGCTTGGCATCCTGGAGATCCAGGTTGCTCCACAAAAAAAAATCTAATTCTAATTACTCTGATTTTAAACAACGCCTTCACTCAAAAACTGATATATTTTTTGCTACAGAATGGCATGCAAGTGCTTCACTCTCAGAAATCCCCAGCTAGTGTGGCCACCAGCCTGTCTTCGTTTGCCTATAGGCCTGCCTTCCAATTCAGCTGGTACTCTCGTAAGATTAAAGTGTTGGGCTTTTCTAGTTGGGGCTGGGGCTGAGGTTTTCTAGTGCTTACTTAGTGAAGCTCAAAATGCTGCAAACAGAGATGCTGGCAGGGGAAATTTAGGTTGGACATAAATGAAAGCAGTTGAAGAAGGGAAGGAGAAGACATGGGAGTTACCATATATTCTTCTATGTGGTAACCAGGAAAAGTCTTGAGGTCAATTAACTGAGGTAAATTTTTACTTATATTTCTATATGAGTGGAAGCTCCTACATAAGCAAGAGTTTCAGGAACATCTCCATAACCTCAGCCATCAATTTGTGGTAACTGGAAAGCTGCCTCATCATTTCATGATCTTGTCCTGCTCTTTTTTTCCCTCCTATTGTACTCTCAACTTCCTTCAACCTAAATGTGTCTAAATATAGACTGTAAGTTGTTCAGCAAAGATTCCTGTGTTACGTATTTGGGATTTAAAATCAATTCCTCATTAGGTGTTCAGTAATAGTACTTGCTCATGCACAGAGTACTTAGTTATCTGAAGCTAATTCCTGTAAGCCCTGTGCTGGAAGTCAATTTTTGAGGAGCATTTACAAGGTAAGAAGTAGGCACTCAGATTTGTCTTTCATATAAATGAGAAGCAGGAAATGAAGGTGGAGATGGAAGGGGGAAATGGGAAAGACTATTGAACATGACACAGTAGAATAAACACGGAGGAAAGTGAATCAGAAATGTTGGAGCAAGGAAGTGATACAAAGCTCTGAAAGTGAACACAGAAGGCAAACAGTTGACCTGATCTTGTCTAGTTTTTGACATAGTTTGTCCAGAAATATTACATTAAAGTCATGTCAGCTCTGCTCCTTCATCTGTTGGTTGGATGGTTTCTTGATCCTGTGCATAGCACAGCTAGAGATGTTAAGTCTTCTGCAAAGACCAATCCACACGCAGCCTTGCAATATAAAGTAACAACATGCTACTCAACAGAGTTGATGCCAGCATTTTTTAAAATATATGCTACACTTTGAAATGAAAAATATTGCTAATATTGCCAACCAGTAAAAACAGGAACACAGAAACGAGCTGAGCTTTAAAAGAAATATTTTATTTGGTAAAAAATAGAATAAATTATTTAAAGGCAATTTTTGGCTTGTGTGTGTACATACACAGTACATCCATAACATAGCTACTATGTAAACCAGGAATTCCATCTGAGAAAACGGATGTATATATTAAGTAACCATTTTTAATGAAGCCAGAGCAGTCATCTTATACACGTCAGTATCAAAGCCAACATTTTTCCTTTTACTTTTTCTCCAGAAGTTTTAAAATTCTGCTTTTTTTTCTCCTTTGGAGACATTATGACCTACTCAGGCTCCTGTGTGTTGGTAACATGCCTTTTGTTTCTTTTGCTTTATCTGCATCAGTGTTTCTCAGCTGTTTTTAACCAGATATTTTATTTTATTTTATTTTATTTTATTTTATTTTATTTTATTTTATTTTATTTTATTTTATTTTATTTTATTTTATTTTATTTTATTTTATTTTATTTCAAATTCATGGACCACTACTACAGTGTTGGCTTTATCTTCCGATTTTTCTTCCTTCCTTTGCTGTGTGTGGAACTATGTGCAAACGTTTTTCTATTTTGTCTAGTTGATTTTTTTATTTTTAAAGTTATCTGAACTCAATTTCATTCTGAACTCACTTTCATGTCACCTTCTGAAATATGATGCATAGACAGGAACACTGCACTCAGGGTCTATATCCTAAATTCAGAACCATATATTTACAGCAGCTTCTAAAAGATTTGGAAGAAATTTATCTGCTACAATATGTCCAAATCAGACGTGGTCCAAAGATGACAACAAAATCATATATTTAACACTTTCCCAAAAGATGCCGGCTGGTCCTTGCAAGACTCGCTGAGATTTGTTTTTCTTATTTTTCACACCAAAACCTAACAGAGCACATAAATGTATGCATGGCGTTACACATTAACTTTGTTCTGGGACTGCTGAGTTTGAAGGTGTGTGTTTAATGCTCCGCTGGATCAGTTGTGCAGGGCTCAACCGAAGACCTAGCAAGCCGCAGAGGACCACTCTGAACTTTGAGTACATTCACTGCTAGATGAGGCAAGAGCACACACTGTACACCAGCCACGCAGGCATCCCGTGCATGAGTGTTAGTAAATGGGTTACATTCATTCCTTAAACACAATAAAATCTTTCCACTGGTGCTTAGTGTTTAAGATATTTCTGTTTGGACTGTCACAAATTCTGTGAGCTTCAGAGACACAAGAATATTTTTTTCATCTATATTTGCATCCTACCAAAATAAATAACACTACCCCTCGAAAAAAAGAAGTATCATGGGCCTCTTATAAGAAATGTTTATTGTTCCTCTCAAAATCTTTTGCACTTATCCACAGTGTTTTACCTGTGCTAACATACAGTTGTGGGAGAAAATGCATGGTCTTCACAGCTTCTTCCAGTCATTTCCAGTTATTCCTATTTATCTAGATTCTCTTCCAGGAATACACAAAGATATCTTCAAAGTATGCAGAGCATTGATTTGGTGATACAGCACCCTAAATCCTACTGGCTTCTCAGTAGGAAGACTTGGCCATGTTTTCAATATATGAAAATTGTTTTTAAATACTGACTTTGGGGGGACCACTCCAAGGAAAGAAGTGATTAGGCAAAACTTAACTAGTCAAATATTGAACTAGTCAACATTACTAAAGAAGAAATCCTGACAAGCAGCTTTGATTAGAGCAAATCCCCTCCTTATGTACTAGTCAAGAGCAAGGTTTTACTTACATCTTATTTCTTGAAACAGGACCCAGGTCTGAGAAAATGACTCTTTAGGGTCATGCCAAGAAGTAAAGAATTGATGTGAAAGTTCAACTGTGTCCCTTAGCTTTGAGTTAAAAAATGGAAAAAAAAAATCACTCTTTTGAAAGGTACTAATCTGCAAGTACTTGTATGAAATAGAGGATGAAATGGCAATACGGCCTTTTGTCGAGCACCGCCTGCTCTCTTCCCATGGGGATGCTAATGGGAG
This sequence comes from Eudromia elegans, assembly GCA_003342815.1. Lineage (NCBI taxonomy): Eukaryota > Metazoa > Chordata > Aves > Tinamiformes > Tinamidae > Eudromia > Eudromia elegans. The sequence continues at coordinate 681,249 of PTEX01000217.1, forward strand.
ATGTGCTCAAACACAGGAAGGCAAGATCCGGGCAAAAACCAGGGAGCAACTGCAGCTTTTTGTTGTCCTCCTTCCTTTACTTAGGTAGAAATAAACTAAATTACCACAGTATCCACGATATGAACTAGCCCACCCGTTCAGCACAATATTGCTATGGGGAATACATTGCAATAAGCACCACACTAACCCCGCTGGTCTCTGAGTATTACTTGCAAAGTTGCAAAGCTACATGTTATTTGTGCAGCTTATTCCAGGCAAGAGCATGGAAAAAGAATGCTATGGATGAACACAAATAGAATTTATCATACAGCCTCGTGGAACTGTTTTAAAATTTATTTTTACATAGTCTCACAACAGATTCTGATATTATTTTCCATATGACTCCTTTTATAAGTGATGACATTTGCTAATACATTCAGAAAGCTTAAAAGTGGTAAAATACTTTTTTTTTTTTTTTTAGCAATTTTACCTCTTTGTGTATTAATGGACAAATGCCTATCACTTGAAAAGCTAAGTCTTATTTTTTGCTCTCATGATTAGTAACAAATAATATCATCCTCATGTATTTGCTGGAAATTTAATTCATCTTAATTTTTAACCCCTCTTTACATCTAGCTCATATTTGTTAACATGAATAAAAAGTGCAGTTCTTTAGGCGACTTCATTAAAAAAGGATAATAACATTTTGCAATCTGAGAGGCGGTAAAAGCTTTCTTGTAAGGCTGGAGAAGTGAAGCAATTATTTCCCTGGGTGTTAGGATTGTACGTGGGGTGGTTTATTTACAGTGTGACTGCAATGCACACTGTACGAGGGGTCCGCATCTACTGAGGCCGCCAGCAACACGGCCGTCTTTGATCTGTTACAGTGCTACCAGAGCTCTGTTTAATGTGGAAATTACACATAATTTCTTATGAATTTCGCAAGTCCTGAACCATTTGGCCAAATGACTGTCATGCACACTAACAGCTCTTGCTACACAGCCTTGCAAAACTGGGAGTTGTGCTGGGCGTGCCTGGACCATAACTAACGTGTAATGCGTAAAGCATACCTATATGGCTAATGAAACAAAATGCATCTCCTTGGGAAACGGAGGGCCATTGAGAAAAGTCTTGGGGAAAGGCAGTGCAAAAAAAACAGAAATTATAGTTTTTCCTCCAAAAATCTGCATATCCATTTCTTGTTCAAGATGAAAATATATGCATCTATTCATTTTTCTACTTCTCCTTTTTGTCCTGTTAAATAACTGAATTCCCCATAAAGACATAAGGCAAGTCAGGTATGAATGGAAAAACACTTTTTACCCACCACTGACACAAAAAATCTGAAGGAAATGTGGTATAGCTGCCCCGTGGAGCTCCCTGCTGTGTCTCTACGGAACTAGCCGTAATCCTACACATATTCCCTGGAATTGGAGCCCCACAATCCTTGGGCAGCATCCAACATTGCAACATCTCTAAAGTAGTGGTGCCAGTACACTAAGGGTCTGATCCAACTTGAATTGAGGTCAGTGGAGGTCTTTTTCATTCATTTCAGTTAATGTTGGATCAGGCCTTAATGCAGCAACATGCTTATGCAGAGTCTCTAAGGAAAGAATCTGAAAAAGAAAAAAAAAGCCCTCTAGTTCTACTGTGATTAATATTTTATATTATTCATCTATTATTTATATTTATATTACTCAGTCTATAAGTAAGCTCTTCACTGAAGCCTCTTCATCTTCAGGATATAAATAGAAAATAAGACTACACATGAGGCTTTATAAATTAAATAATTTGTTTTCTCAGGACCCTCTAATTAGAAATAAGTTGATCAAAAATAGTAAAATACTTCCAGACTGCATTGAGATTTTACTACAAAATTAAAAGAACTGTCACTTCAAAATTTGCCAGGAGGTTCTTGTCTTCCCCTTCTCATTTTTTCCTCAAATATAGATTACTATATTTGACCTGGAAGTCTATATGAGAGCTCATATGATTATGAGGGAAATCTAAAGATCCTCCTAAATATCTACACCAATCTACATCATTTTTAGCACCATTTTTAGCATCTTATTTTCCTCTACTGTCCTATTAATTCTTGAACAATTGCTTGATTCTTAAAGAAACACTTGAAGAACGAAGCCAGGACCTTTATGTGGGGAGTCCACCATATAGGGCCATAGGACCTTTCAGATCTAAGACTAAAGTGTCTTAAAAAATCTTAAAACATGCTCCTGAAACACTATGGTTGCAAAAACCTAGCTTTAAAAGCTTTTGGCAATCAAGTTTCCCAAATTCCTGTATTTCTTCTGCTGGAAAACTGACAGCGCTGCCTAAGTCCTAGTGACGCTGAGTTGCCTGGTGCCGCTGCAGGTGTAACCACTGATCCGTTTTAGTAATAAGTCACTTTTCACTCCCTCACTTGCGGGGCCGAATTCTGAGTGTTTGCTCCCAAAGCATGCCTAACTACCTATGAAAGATATGAGCGAGAGCTTCTTGAATCTCAGCTGGACGTCTGGTTAATTACTACTCATGAGCAGTTGCAGCCACGCTGCTGCCAAAACACATCACTCTGGCTGTATTTTTCCATAGGAATTGAGCAGGCATACGCTTAGTATCAGGGGAATTTCTGCAATTAGGAGGCTTGGATGAACACTGATGGATTCCTTTGGATGACAATTAGGTGCCCGAATACTTTTGCTAAAGTCGAACACTTGCTCCCCGCTTTCACCAATACTTTCTGTGGCCTAGGAGAGGTGTCTCGCTGTCAGATGTGGTGACTTTTATGAACCTCACAGATAGCTAATTGCTCCTGGCTTTGCAGCTACTATCCTGATGCAAGGCAGCAGGAAACAGGCAATTCAAGCATTGCAGCACTGAGCTGACATTCCCATCCTATGCCTAGGCTTAAGCACTTGCAAGCTTTATCAAAAAATTAGGTTATTAAAATCAGTTACAAATATATCTGCCAACATTTTAAAAAGGCAGTTGCATGTGAAACTCAAAAACTTACCTGAGAAATGCAAGTCCATTGACTTTTTCTTTTTGCAAACACCAAACTGAAAATTGTAACAAAAGCTATTTTCTAGAATACTTTACAGAACACTAGCATGTTATACAAATGTAATTAACCAGTTAAAATCTAAACTAGCTGCAGCTTCTTTTCAAGGCATCTTGTTTGGTTTTTTTTTTTAAACTTCCATCCTACATTCACACTGGTTTAAAATCATAGAAAAGTCTATGAAAGCTCAGATTAAGGTCACTTTAAGATCTGTTTCACCATGTTTCACCATGTACTTAAGAAAAATACCAAATTATGTGGAAAAACTAATAAAGTATGTGAGATCCGTCTGTGGCCCAAACAGTTTGATAGATGCTCTTTGATAAATTAGTAACAAGATAGAGCATAAAATAAGCTTTTCAAGATGAGTTTAAAGGCTAAATAGCAAGTAATGCATTAATATTTGCATTTATCATTTTAAAGAGTACATAAATGCTGAAAAGATACAAGCCTCTATTCCTACTGCTATCCTATTTTCACAGGGAAAATCTTTGGAAAAGTATTATTTGAACTTTAAAACATCCTCCATCTTTGTTTTACACTTAATCTTACAATATACTAGTACATACTTTCTTCACAAGGCAAATGTATAAAATTAATCTTACAATATAAACATTATAAACAACTCCCATATGGACAAAGAATTTCTGTAATGACTTAAGTGTAATAATTCTAGAATAGTTATGCAAAAATATATACATTCATTTCAATGTTCTAGCCCATTAAGAAACCCAAATAAGCTCTACAAAAGTTGCCCCTCAGTCTTATCCAGTTAGGAATGCACAGCTTTGCTACTCTTGCTGAATTTCAGACAGTCACCAAACAAGAAAAAAATTACTTATTTTTGTGCAAAAAGTTCCCAAATTTTTGCATAAATCCCCTGAGTTTATTTTCATTAGGTTGCAGTGGGTGGTAAGCAGTTGTGTTGTAGGTGACCATGTGATTACTCCTGCCATAACTGTTCCCTAATGGTTTGCCTTTGATATCCAAGAGATGTGAGCTGCTATTTGCTGCATTTCCAGCGGACTGGCTGGCATTTTCCATTTTACAGAATGGCTCAAAGCGACTATAAACACGCCTTTCACTCAGACGAGGTCTTAGCTCCTCTTGGCGCTTTGAGCTTGCCAGCTGGGGTATCACTGAGCTTGATCTTTGCAGGCTAGGAAGGGGTGGTGCAGACTCAGGGGGAGAATTCATTGCAATTTCTTTTACATCCTGATACTGAATTTGTTCTGTGTTAAATCTAGGGGTAGATGCATCTCCTGCAATTTCTATGAACTTACTTTCAAGGGGGCACAGGACAGGACACTTTTTATTGCATTCGTCAGATGGAGGTTTTGGTGGTTTTGGTGACTTTGGAGACTTTGGAGATTTTTTGGGGCTACTCGTGACATCTTCTTTACTTCTGTGCAAGCTACCTTGAGAATTTGATGATGTGTTTCTCTTTCTCCTTGGGGAAGAATCCGTCTTATTCTCAGAAATCTTTGTTTTTTGTTTCTCTTCCTCAGAAACCAAAGTGTCAGAACTACTGCACATTCTGTAAAAGGCGGGGGCTTTGTGTTTTGACAAATTTTCCTTCTTATCTGGTGTGAGATTAAGAAGTGACCGCAGTTTCTGGGATCCTTTCTTTAGAAAACTTGGGGAACTCTTAGTTTCTTTTTTTGATGTGCAGTCCTTACTTGACTCCTCTTTGCTGGCTTCAGCTAGAGCAGCCATAGAAATGGCCTTGTTAGCAGTCGGACTCTGCGGCTCTTCTCCGGGATTCTTCTCCTCGTGTGGCGAGTGGTTGGTCACACTGTGCAAACTTTTAGAGCTCTTCAGCAAGTCTTCTGGAAGTTTTGGACTAACTGGTTGTTTAAGCCTTTGCCTGTTCAGTGTGCTGTAAACATAACTGGATGACTGTTTGCTGGTACCTGGGTCTAATATAGACTTTGAATTAAACATGGGAAAACTTCTCCTTTTCAGTATATTTTCATTTTGAAGGTTCTTCAGATTTTCTGCATGTTTGTCTGCACACAGTGTTGTGTACAAGTAGACAGGCGAGTCCCCTGTCGCATTTGAAATTGCACTAGGCTTTGTGCTGTCTGCAGCCTGAATTCTGTGGTTTACTGGTGCATCTGATTTAAGCGGGACATTTGTGCTAGGCTCCTCTAGAATAGTATCTGTTCCATTTTCCACACTTGGGGCATGATTCGATGTCCCTTTAGGTGTTGCACTTCCTTCTGAGCCAATTATAGTTGAATTTGAAGAGCTTGCACAGCTGCTTACTTCCTGCTGTTCGGGTAGAGTTGGCTGAAACACCAGTGACGATCTCAAACGAGAATGAGAATAAAGGGCATGAGCTTTAATATTTTCAGCTGTGTCATAGCCCTCATATCTGTCACCCAAGGCTGAGCCATTGGACTCTGCTGGATAATCTGATTGATCATCTAAGTATGACTTGATTCGCCAGTTACGTAGGAAGGACTTTGTCGTGTGCTCAAGGGTCGGCATCCTCTGCTGCAGGTGGCGGATGTGACTATCTGTTCCATTAAAAGATCTCCGTACAATGGAATTCCTTTCTGCGAGATTTATCTTCGGTCGTGAAAACTGATCAGCAAAACTTTGCTGTGGTGCATTGTAGTTGTTTGCATATCCTCCTCGTAATGAAGACACAATACTAAGGCTATCAGATGGCATTTTCCAAGTATTTGACGGATTATTGGCTCTATTCATAGCTCTGTTGAGTAATAGGTAAGGAGTCCTTTCTGGCTTCTCTCCAGCATAGCTATGTCTCTTCCAGTGCTCATTTTTTTCACTAGGTTGATACTGCTGGATTGGATTTTGCACATTAAAACTTGGATGAAATGGTTGTTTATGATAAGCTTGATTTCTCAAGCCATATTTATCAATTTCATTTATTGCATATCTTACACGAGTTTTCAAGTAAACAGGATCCAGCTTGTGAACCTGGTCTTGCCTGCCAAAAAGGTTCCTTTGGCTAGAAACTGAAGCCAAGGAAGACACCGAGTGCTGGTATGTATCATTATCCCAAAGTGTCCTGCGACTGTTTACCCGCACTATTTCTGGGGCAAATGCACTAGGAATGGAAGAACGGGCATACAGTGTCCTGAACTCTTCATCAAAAGACTCAACCAGCTGTCCTGTGATAACTTGAACCATACTGAGGTTCGTTTTTTCAAATGACCACATAAAGCTGAAAAAAAAGAACAAATGACCATTAGAAACAGCTCTTCTGAACTGATGCATTATACTGTTTCCTCTTGAAGAAATCTTTCCCCCCAAACTTGGATTTTGCAGGCATCCTTTTAAAATAAATAAATAACTCTGGGTATGATTCATGCAGCTTGTATTTGGGAGGTCTAATCTGACGTCACTTGAACTCTGTAGGAGGCTTTAAACTGATTTCATTGAGAGCAGGAATGGGTGTGTAACTACATAATTGCCCTTATAAGCACTAGATATTGCAAAAAGTATTCAGAAATGTGGAACACTGGAGTACAAGTGCCAAATGGTACAAAATGATCTCTAGAATGACAGGAGCCAGGGTTGATTAGACCCACTGCATTCAATCCTGAGTCAGAGAATACTATTGTTTGGTTATGTTGAGTGTGTTTGAAATAATATGCAGAATCATTTCCACAGTTGTGAATAAAATTAATTTTAAATATATTTTCAAAAAGATGCATCCCAGAATTGTTAAAAAGATTACATTTTCTACTATGCACACCAGACTTGGTATTAACATTTCTTTTAAGAGTAATGTGCAATGTTCTGACGAACTAGGTTTTCCTCTTTTCTACTGTACTCAGAATAGCTGAAGACATGCAAAGAAAGTGGAGAAAATTCTCAGTGGAGAGAGCATTTTAATAGCTACTTTATATCTATAAAAAAGATCAAATACAGTAACATGTACGTTAAGAAAGTTTCAACAAGGCTGAAGACATGGTGCTACAACCATGTAATCTGTAATGTTGTTTTATTATACTGCTTTCATGTCAAAAATAGATGGAGGAATACTTAAGATGTATCTTCTGGATGTTCTATTTTGTGGTATTCATGTATAAATACTACTGATTTTGTTCTGTTAGTTTTGTATCTTTCAAGAAGTATGCTGAGATTAAATTAAATCATTACACACAAGGGTTTTTCTTCTGTTTATTCTCATTAAATTACTTACTGAGAATAGTATGTTTTGTAACATTTTTTATAAAAAATATAAACTTTAAATAGAATTCTGAGAGCAAGAATTCAGAAAGATTCATTTTTCCTGATAAAAATTACTAGGTTCTTTTACCAATCAAGCTTAATTTCTACCGAAATTGAAAATTGCAGCCCACACAGCACAAGGTCTTGATGCAGTGTTATTTTTCAAAATGAAATGAGAAAAACTATCACATTATCTCAAACTTTAGCACTGTCTGTGGATGTCAAAGCTTTCAGACTCTCTCTATACTCTCTTACATTGATTCATTTATGAACTTGTCACTTACCCTACTACACATCAGTCTCAATTTGGGGCTGGCTGCATCTCAGAGGAAATAAACAACCAGATTGTCAAAAGCTTAGAATGGCAGAAATCTGTGAAAGGCAGTGGCTAAGGATTTGGCACCCAGGCACCAGGCTGGTGAAAATAATTCAGTGGTCAAGGAAGCGAGAGATACCATGAGAAAAAAGAAAATATCTAATAATGTATGAAACAAAATTGTGCCTGTTTTAGCTCATTTTTATTTCCAGCTCTGTAAAGTTCTAAGTTCTGCCAGCCTATGGTTTGCATACATATACTGGGAAAGAAGGTGGAGAACATAGTAAGGGAATTTAGCCTATTATAAATACAGATTACTTCAATTTGAACAATTCTGAATTTGAAAATAATATATTTACAGGGTGCCATATAGTCACACAGAATCACAGGAGGGTTGAGGCTGGAAGGGACCTCTAGAGATCATCCAGTCCAACCCCCTGCTCCAGCAGGGACCCCTAGAGCACGTGGCACAGGGTGGCATCCAGGTGGGTTTGGAAGATCTCCAGAGAAGGAGCCTCCACAGCCTCTCTGGGCAGCCTGTTCCAGGGCTCCGTCACCCTCTCAGGAACAAAGCTCTTCCTCACATGGACATGGAACTGCCTGGGTTTCAACTTGCACCCATTACCTCTTGTCCTGTCACTGGCCACCACCACGAAGAGTTTGGCCCCCTCCTTCCTACATTCTCCCTTAAGGTACTTATACATGTTGATCAGATCCCCTCTCAGTCTTCTCAAGGCTAAACAGGCCCAGTTCACTTAGTCTTTCCTCATATGGTAGATGCTCCATTCCCTTAATCATCTTTGTTGCTCTACGGTGGACCTCCTCCAGCAGCTCCACATCCCTCCTGTAGTGGGGATCCCAGAACTGTGCCCAATACTCCAGGTGCAGCCTCACCAGAGCTGGGGAGAGGAGCAGGATCACCTGCTTTGACCCACTGGCAAGCACTGGGCCCAGCACTGACTCCTGGGAGGCACCACTGGCCACAGGCTTCCAACTAGACTCAGTCCCGTTTATCACCACCCTGTGAGCTCTGCCATCCAGCCAGTTCTCAATCCGTCCACCCCAAAGTCCAAATTCACCTCACTGATCAAAGTGACATATAAAAACATGCGTTAGAAGATTATCACAAGGAGGAATTATCAAAGAGAGCTTATGAAATATTTTGTTAGCTTTTTCTAGAACGGATGTTAAACAAAAATATTTCAAAGACTGCAGTACAAACAGGATTTTTTTTCTTTTATCTTTATTTATAAAGTCTTCAGCTTAAGTAAAGGATATATAGCATATCCTTTAGTTCTCATTTGTGAAAAACTAAGAGAGGATCTCAAATTTTGGTTTTGTGTTAGATTAGCTATGAGTAAATATTTGTGACAACTTATTAAACTACAGAAAATAATAAACAAATTTACTGACAGCTTACCAGAAGAATTTTTAAAAATAGAAAACACATTCTGCAACAAGCAGGCATATACTGAGATGACCACTTGGGCACCTCTGTACTTGAGCTTACCTGTAAGAACCATAGATCACTTTCTTACAGTCAACAAGAAGAAATTTTTGTTCCATTTTCCCGTGGAACTTTGCCCCTGATTTAGAATAGTAATCTTGTCCTTTTACTGTGCGCACCCTCATGTTCTGAAAAAGATAATCAAAATACTTTGTTATACTATATTCAACATTTAGTGTTGTAGGGTTTAAAAGTCTATATGTGTCATAGGAGAAGAGGTATATTATTGCATATAAGTAAATTCTCCTGGGCAATAAACTCTGATCAAACTTGGGCAAAATGTCAAGCCCTTGCTTTGCCTTTGAGTGTGAAAGACTGATGAGGTTTGCTAGGACAGGGACAAGTGAAATCTCCCTGTTTCACAGCCACCATTTCCAGAAATGAGGTTCGGGCACAAAAGAGTGATAGGTCACTTGGAGCCTTTATTGCTGAAGGAATTTCTCATCCACTTACCTAAAACATAGGAAATTCTGAAGAGAATTTGTAGAATTTGTAATGACACAGTGTCCACTATAATTTAATGAACAGTATTTGATTCCAAACAGGAAATTCAAAATATTAGGAAAAAAATCCACATCTTTCCAAATAATACTTTCTAAATCACTATATATTTTATAGTTTTGATTTCTATCCTAAAATATCCCTTAAAACAAAGAACATTATAACTTCCCAGAGATAATTTGCAATGACTAGACTTTCATATAAGAGCTGCTCAGCTGGCAAATTATGATCTAACGCAATCAGTTTAAGTTCCTTACGTTACCTGCATTAGATAAGTTTTTACTTGGCACTTTTGTTAAGCAGTGTTTGAACAAAAAATGCAATTCAATTAAAATGCATGAAGATAGCATTTAAAATTTATTGTTAGACATTATTCTTTTTGTTATTAAAATTGTTTAAAATATTTGTTAGTGATTTCAATGGCTTATACATATTCTAGAAACATTATATAGAAAGTTTATTTGCTATTCTTAGTTTTGCATATCAAATTCATTAAATGAAAGAAACACTATCTATTACGCTATCAGGTTTTAAAAAGTATATGAGCTCAGATAAAGTACATGTCAGATGAGTCAGATGAGTTGCAGAAAAAAATAAGACAGGGCAGAAAAAAACCAAGCCAATTTGCATTATTGCATGGAAAGTCAGGATTAGGTATCTGTTTACATCTTTAACTGCTAACCACCCTTGGCAATCTACTATTGTGCCCTTCAGGTTTTCTTTGTTTTGTTTTTTAATTTGGCACCTTGAAGAAGAAAGATTTTTTTTCCTCCTTTTTCAAGTGCTGATTTTCTTGAACTTGAAATTAATTAGTCCTATGAAGAAAATTTCTTCCTTTACCCACCATCCCAACTGCAAATAAAAGTAATTATATGAAAAACTTTTCTTTAGAACTGTAAATAGTGAGGAAAAGAAGCTATTACTTTTTAAAAACTATACTGGAATTTACCCCATTCTATTACCCCAGACTACTGATATATTAAACATTTATTTAATATAAACTGAAATGCTATCAATTAGTTATGACATTTGAATTTACTTCAAAGATTAAAAGTGTTTTCCCCAATTCTGTCTATAATTTAATTACATTTTACTGCCATATTTAGCTATATTTATATTTATACCACTCATAACTTGAAGAGAGGTTACTTAAGATGCAGCTTTTATATTTTCAAATAACTGTAAAAGATTATAATTGGCCTGAAGCCACGTCAATGGAATATACCAAATCTTACTGAGATAAGGCCTGACTGATATTGGACAGAACACCGCTTGGGAATCTGGAAAGCCGACAGCACAATCACAGCTAATGGCTTGCAAATTACCATACACATACAAAAAAGCTTTGCCTCTGGTGATCAAAATTTGAAATATAATTTCAAGTCAGTATATCTGAAAAAGGAATATAATTTACATTAAACTGATGGATTTTTTTTTGTATCCTACTCATTCTGCTTCCTCTGCTCTCCTGAATTTTACCTTTTTTACTTTTCCTTTTCTTCTTCGGCATTATTCCTCCTGCAGCTTTTCTTTCCTGCGTCCTTAGTCCTACCAGCTCTTTCCCTGTCTCAGGCTCTGTCATTTTACTAAAAGAATGGAGCATGATACAAAGTCATGTGCCACAGAACATGCTCACTTTCTGTACGTAATATATCCTTTTCCTTCACAGCTCAGATGGTATTTTTCACTTTACTCAAACTGTCTGATTAGGTTTCAGGAATGAGAATGAGAATGAATAATTTCCAGAATTAAAGACAATATTTTGAGGACATAAAAGCACAGTGGGTTGATTTAGATGTTTGGAGACAGCTATGCATGGAAACTGCCAGCTCCATTTTGTCTGAAATGCTGGGCTTCATCTTCCTGCTTGGTTTTATCCTCAAGCTACAAGACTCCTATACGAACAGTGCTACCAGCAGCATGTTACTGATTGCTGTGTCATGCACCCCTGTTGGCTAAAGCAATGAATTGGTTATGAATCTTCAGAGCAGGATCTTGGCTAAGTGGAAAACAACCAACCTACATATTAAGTAGGAATGGGGCTAGCCTGTCAGGACACACCATAGCACATTAGATCAGCTGTACCTAGGCAATCTGAAAATCTGTGTAGTTCTCTCACCTCTTTCTGCCAGTGATAATTAGTGGGTATATACAGAGGCATAAATTAAATGAGATATTGATATATTAGGTGACTTGTGAAGCCAGACACAGCATCTTCTCTCTCCTCCAAATATGAACCATAGGATACTCAAGGATTGTTCATGTTCTCAAGGATTGTTCAAGTGTCTGGACAGTCAAACTGCAATTTAAGCATGGCCATGAAGGCTCTACAGTTGAATGTCATCCAAATGATATATGGGAGACAAGCTCTAATTTCTCTCTATATGTATGACAGCACCTGTCTCTTCCCACAGACAACTGCAGGAGCATCTTTTAACATTTGAAAAAGTATCATTCGACATTTTGCATTTATTTTTATCAGCAAGAAATCTCCAAAGTGATACCTAAGTACAATGAAAATACAGGTTTCACGCATTTCAATTCAGCACTTCATTTCTCTGGAGTCTGTTTTTATCACTGTTCAATTACACACCCTATACTTGCTGTCAAGAACAGGCATAAAGAAGAAAATGGATGTCTAACTAATATTTAGCATAATAGCTATAAAGAAAAAGATCGCATTTCTCATATTGTTCATCATTACTAGCATTATTTATTATCATGGGCCTCTCCTCTTAGTAGGAGGCAATGTTCACTGTTGGAATGATAAGTAGATTTCGAGTTAACTCCTGTTTTTACTTAGAATCCAATTCAATGACCACTAATGGTAAATTCTCAATGACTTCAGCAGGGTCATGACCTTAGCACACAAGTCTTCTCAGAGATATAACAAATAGGCTGTGCAAGCCTATTTAATAACTAAATCTGGCCAATATGTGGAAGCATTGGAGAACTATTTTTGATATTGATAATATTGGTGAGAAATAATAGGCTGGATTCAACTTTCAAGGGTACATTAGCAGCTCCTACTATGTGTCTGAAAATGTGTATCTGGGAGCAGATTTCACAAAACAAATTGAACTCCTCCATTTTCTTAAAAATATTGACACAAATGGTTTCTATTTACTTACAATATTCTCCAATAGTGAGATGATTCTTCTGTATTGACAGAGAGGTTATTAGGTTTCTGGTAGAGCATGGAGCCTCTGCCACGTGACTCACCTTTCATCAGATAAAATAGGATGATCTGACATCTGCTGAGGAATTGGGCTGACTTCCTGGGCATTAAACAACACTATAATTTCCTACACTGGTTCACTGCTTCTAATCCAAAATTAAGTTACCAGATTAAACATGCTAGTTGTACACAGGACTATCTTGTTTTCGCATTTTGCAATGCAAATTTACAACATAGTTTCCTATAGCGGCAGAAATAAAGAACTTTGCAGGAAAAAAATATTGTTACAGCTTCTGAAAAAATAATTTGAAAAAAAGTCAGGATCTGCAATGACTCTTTGTTCATCTTTCTATGCAAAGGAATTTCTGACTGTGAACAGGAAGGCTGGCAAGGAAGTCAATCAAAGGACATTCGGATAGACAGGGAAGAGAAAGAGAAACATATTAATTAATGGGGGAAATGAAGGACAGCTAGGAAATAACCAATGAAATCTGAAGTGGGGTAAAAAAATAGGAGAGGATAGTAAAGACTTCATTATTTTGTTTGTGATACATTGGTGATATTAAGATGAACATTAGGTAAAAAACAATTAATGTAAAGAAATGTTGTAGAAGCGATGGCAAAAGCATCCTCTAAGCCCTTCCAGTTTCTATATGGAATTCATACATGAACTAATAACTATAATTATGAAGTACAGTATATTTTTTTTTGGTTATATCCGTTAATAAAGTAAGAAACATGACCTGATAGGCACTCAGACTACAGATAATTAATTTTATGCAGAGTTATGAATACATTCTTCTTTTTTTTCACACAGAAGACAATTGAATCATACATCTGGATTCAAAAATCCAATCTCTTTCATCACTGCAACATCTCACTTTTTTATCAATTTCAAGGAAGGCAAAAAGAGCCACAAAAGGCCTTGATTAATACAAAGCAGCCCTATGGAAACTCCTCAGGCAGGAATGTATGGTACAATGAATGTCTACCATACTTGTGCACAACTGAACCATATCGTTTCAGAGAAGGGCAAGAGCATCCTGCTGGTGCTGCTTCTCAAAGAAAAGAAATACTGCCATACACCTCTGCCCTCTCCTTGCTTTCACTGAGCGGATGAGTGCCGCAAGCCAAAAGTACAAAAATTTTATGGTGATTGTTTTTATGAACCCTGATCCAACAAGAATAAGAGAAAGGGTTGAATCCTTCTCTAAAGCATCTCCTAAGTATTGACTGTTCTCTCATAGCTGCCATACGTTTCTCCACATTCTGAAGAAAAGCAAGTAATAATCATGGTGGCAGTGAGTGGTCAAATTCTGTTCTCCCAGTGAGACCCAGTGGGAAAATTCCATGAGTAGCCCATCAACCCAAAGACCTTTACCACAGGCTAAACTAAAACCATGGCACACAACAGCATTACTGTTTTGCTCTTTGGAACCTCTTTTTTATTTTTCTGATGGACTTCACAATAGTCTACGTAAACCCTTTGAAGCATGAATTTAGTTTATTTTATGTTTATGGTTGCCCTAGGTATCTCTAGAAGTGCTCCTCATTCCTTTTATTTGGAGAAGACAAAATTAAAGCTTTAAAAAGACATACTGCATTTCTGGCAGCCTCGGTGGCATAATTAACCCAAATAACCAGCAAATGATGGCATCTCAGATGGTGTCCAGGAAGACTATTGCCAAAGAGGACTTTGTGAAGGCCATCACTACCAGTTTTTACAGACCTGTGAGGCAGCTGTGATGTTTTCTTTTCAAAAGTTGCCATAGCTCTGCATATTAGGCCACCAGAGGGCAATCCCACACACCCATATGGAAGGAACAAGCATGGAAATCGGTGTGGTCAAACTTTTAAGAGTTTAAGTCAACACTTCAGAGAAAAAAAAATTGTAAAATACAGGATATTTGGATATTCTGAGAAAAGATGCTCTCTTTATGCTACAAACACACTTCCTATCTAATTTTTGAACTGGGTTCTTAAAATCAAATTGCTAAGAAGAGCTTTTATAACATTCTTGCTGGGAGCAAACATGCCCTAACCAGTTAGAGAAACAAGGAATCGTGGGTGGAGCTATTCTGAACTTCATACACATAAGTGTTTTGAGCTTTGCAAAGAAAGCTGTGGAAATATCCTAGGAACATTTTCAATAGTCTTCCACGCTACCTGCAATACAGTAAACCTAGAAGTGTTTATGAAGTATACGTATCAGGTCAGTGCTGCATACAGTTTGGATTGTGCTCCCTATTAAGTATTAAGGTGGTACAGAACAGCTGGGGAAAAATGTAAATATTAGCACTCTCCTTTATCTTTCTCACTGCAGAAAATTACTCACTGCACATATAAAAGTAAGCGTAATCATACTATATACTCTGTATATAAGGCTAATATACAATAATAATTATAAAATAAAAAATAAAATATTTTCTTATATCATTATTTTTATAAAAAAGGGTCATAAAATGAAGCAAATAATTTTATTTTGTAAGGAATATATATAATCTTTATGATTCTATTTGCAGGCTGATTTAAGAGAATAACGATCAAGAAGCTAAGTTTTTCAAAGCTGTAGGATACCTAAATAGCTATTAGGGGAAATAATTTTCTAAATAATACGTGAGAAATTCTGCAATTCTAACAAATACACTTCTTGTGACACATACAAAAAAGATTAAAACCTTTCTAAAGAGAACAACATTTGTATAGAAGGTTTTGCTGTGGGCTTACCCATTTTTAGTTCAGAGTTATTTTGGAAAAGCAATATTTGATAATCACTTTTTCAATAATAATGCCTGTTTAGTGGGTTGCAGAGGAATGAGTAATCAACATGCATGCACTCTAAAACAGGAAGCCTTACCCTGAGTCTCTGAACTTGACAGCCTTGTTTCTCTGTCATTTTCAGAAAGTGACTGAAGTTTGACTCGTCCAGCAGGAGATACACTGCAATCCCTCTGGCAGATGCCTCTACAATTTCTCTAAAGATATCCACATCTGTAAACATATCCATAACTATGGCAATGACCTGAATGAAAAAGAAAAGATGCATTTACTGCATTGTATAAATGCATACATAACATTCTTCACTGAAGTTTGTACCATGCAGCTCACACACTAATATTTTTACAAATATACAAAATTATACAATATCTTTACAAATACACAAAAAATATACAACTTTTGTATAATTCACAATTATGGAATTTACAATACAATTTACAATATACAATTTGTATATTTTATAATATACAAAAGTTCTGGTATCTTCCATGTGGCACAACTTAGCCTTGGAGGCTTCTCAAGAACATTGGATCTTCTTTTTGCAAAGTCAGCTAATGGAAGCATGACATTATTCATATGCATCAAAGTCTGGAAAATGGCTTTTGTGGAGGTGTATCAGGATGCATTGACAGGTATGTGAGAAAAGTACCTGTATGTACAGGTATGTGAGAAAAAGGAAGGTCAGTGGGAGAGAAGAAATGTGGAAATAGAGCAATACTAACACTCTGAGAGAAAAATGCAACCATCATAATATAAAGCTGCAGAGTGAGTAGAGAAATGAAAATCTGAATACATTTATTTTACAAAGTGCTGTTTCATCTTAATCTAAATACTGTTCAGGGTTTTCATCATCTATCATGAAGGTAATAGCAAAGATTTGCTCTTTATGAGCAAAGACTAAATGAGCTGGGCCTGTTTAGCCTGGAGAAAAGACGACTGAGAGGAGTTCTGACTAATATGTATAAATATCAAGGGGTGAATATAGGGAGGAGGGGGCCAAACTCTTCTCGGTGGTGGCCAGTGACAGGACAAGGAGTAATGGGTACAAGCTGAAACACAGGAAGTTCTATGTCCATGTGAGGAAGAACGTTCCTGTGATGGTGACGGAGCCCTGGAACAGGCTGCCCAGAGAGGCTGTGGAGTCTCCTTCTCTGGAGATCTTCCAAACCCACCTGGATGCCACCCTGTGCCCCATGCTGTAGAGGTCCCTGCTGGAGCAGGTGAGGATCTCTAGAGGTCCCTTCTAACTTCAACCATTCTGTGATTCTACAATTCTATAATAGCATGAGAGTTTGAAGGAGTCAATGATGAGATGTTGAAGAACTGGAGGAGTAAATGAGGACTCTAGGATTCATGCTGATTCAGCACGCTTATTCGAATGAAACTTCCTTAGCTAGGGAGATTTAGGTTAGGGAGATCAGAGAGTGCTTAACACCAAGCATCGATACTCTTCAGTAATGCAATTACTGGAATTGAATTACATTCAATTTCTCAAATAATGTATGTATTTTTGACTCAAAAAACCCAAAATTCTGCTAATGGTATTTTGGAGACAACAAATTTTTAACTTATCATTAGCAATTTGGGATGAAATATTGTGAAGTATCAGAGGAAAATAACACATGAATAGGCGTCTGTGTAACTTCAAAAGATAATATTCTTATCCATTAGCTTCTTCATAAAAAGGTTTTAATGAGTTATCTTTGATGTGACATGCTTTATGATGCTCATATAAATCCAAATCAAATGATGCCTTTCACGGGTATCAGGGCAAGCTTGACAATAACCTTGTTTTACCATTCCCGCCATGTTTTAAACTCTCCGTGTCTCAATCATAACATAATTGTTAAGTTACAATCACTAATTTTCATCTAGAATTAAAGTATTTGTCTCATTCACAAAATGAAGTAAATGATATCGCACACACCCTTAATCCCGCTTGCTTAGAACTAAAAGACTCATTTATGCTAAATATGCACTTATTACACTGGAAACATTAATGCCTTCTAGAGAGCTGACCTACAAGAACAAGAATAAAAGCAAATAACCAGTTTCACTAAGAAAGGTAAAAAGACAGTGCCTTTCACAACTCCTGAAGCATTACAAATTAGAAGATTTGGTCTTTACCATAGCATGTCTCCTGCAAGTAGAAGGAATATTTTCAAAACCATTCAGGTGGAGAGGAACTGAATCGCATGAAATCATTTATTTTGTCTTTCAAAGA
Source organism: Eudromia elegans (assembly GCA_003342815.1). Taxonomy (NCBI): domain Eukaryota; kingdom Metazoa; phylum Chordata; class Aves; order Tinamiformes; family Tinamidae; genus Eudromia; species Eudromia elegans. The sequence goes on from PTEX01000217.1 coordinate 698,999, forward strand.
CCATAGATAAAATGCCATATGTACTACATCATTCATTTCAATGACTTTTTGAAAATAAAACTGAATGTGATTCTTAAAAGTTATTTCTGAACCTAAATTTAAAAGGAAAGATTGATAAATATAAAAGTTTATCCTGACCTTAAAAATATTATCACTTTTAGATTGTTCCTTCTGCCTGGTCTTCTTTCTGAAATAAGCAAAGTTAACTGAACATGGCAGCACTATTTCTTTATCTATTTTGTTTCAGTTACGTCTGACCAGAAATATGCCAAAACAGATCAAGCAAAAAGATCAAAGAAGCAGTTCTGTGCTCAAATAATTGTTTTGTTTTGTTTCACTATGTATTTGTAACATCTCCTTCTCAACTCCCTAACTTCTTAACATTTTCTTTTCTTCACACTTTTATAAACTGTTGCTCATTGTATCCATAAAAATGGTTGCTCATTAGGTATCCATAAAAATGTAAGAGATACACTTGGAATAGATTCATCAAAGTATACTGATGTGAACACATGAAATATTCAAAGTCATCAGTACAGCCTTCAAAAATCCCTTCTGACATTCTCCTATGGCAGGAATCTAATAATCTGATATGTTAATGTGTTTGTAGGGTTTGTGGTTATGAAGTGTAATACTGGAAGTGAACATTCAGAAGACTGCATTAATCAACTATATATTAACAGAGATAGAATAGAAGGAAAAATGAATAACCAATAAAATTAAAAAAAAATCTGACTATGATGGAGATATCTGTCTTTGAGACATCTGCTTTTAAGAGGAAAGGAAGACACAAATAAATAAATATGTAAGCAGGCCAGGAAGTTGATGAGCGCTGCACGTGCACAACTAGCAAAAATAATCACCGTTGTTGAAGGGTGAGGATATACCATCTTCTAGAGATGAACAGGGTCCTCCTCTTTGTCTTCACAACTAGAATTAATCTTAAATCAGTTATCTTGGAAATTTTTAGTGATTTCTACAAAGTACCAAACTAGTGTTGCTAAACCTTGCACTAGCTGAAAAATCCTCACAGATCTAAGGAAATGCAGCCAAAGGCATGGACATGAGCTGGCCACTGACTGTTCATCCGTTTTTCCATCCCCTGCAGACCAAAGGTTGGTCATGAAGGAAACCCTCATTAAGCCACCCCAGTCATTCCTAGCAACACTCAGTGCATCTAGTCAACACAAACATAATTAAGCTCAATTGCTGGAGGAAGAAGATTGCCAAATTGAACAATGTATATGATATACAGTGATAAGAGATAACAGTCCCAAAGATGAAGTCATTTCTGTAAACTGACTTACATAATTCAAACCTGATGTTTGCTTATAAAATGTAGACTTCAGTACAGAGTAGATTCCTTAGCTGTCATAGAATATTTTGGTTTTGAAATTCATCTCCCCTTAGTTTTTAATTCTTGGAATACTTGCTTGCTTTTCAGAGTACTAAACTGAATACTAACTGGAAAGAATGCCAGTAAGGAACTGAGGTTTCCAAGAACTGTTAAGGGGATCAAGCCTGGGCAGTTATTCTAAAGTTAGTATTCCGTAATGTTTGCATACATTGATAAGAGCTCTAACTGTTAACAGCTGTAGGATTAGTTCCTTGTGGCTGTGTGGAATAAAAGATTTCACTGTGGTGTTTCAAATTCAGGTTTTGAAATTGCAGAGCTTATTCCTGCCCTGTTATTTATAAGAAGAAGCCAGGTAACGGTGAAAAATAGCAAGAGGGAAATGATAGAATTCAAAGTGCAGAGAAGAGGTCAGGAAATTGTCTGTTCCACAAATTCTGGTTCTTATGGGCAAAACGACACTATGCTGGAGAAAAGCAGAACAATCCAGTGCCTTATGCTTGACACTAGCAAGCACCTATGCTTTCATAGCACATACAAAGACCACCCAACAGTGCAGGGGAGACTGAATGAGTGCTCTAATTCCCAGAGACTAAATGGATGCCCTAATTCACAGCGGAATAGCACCTGAATTCCTAGAGAAGCTTCCAAACCTTGAGAAACTGCTTATCATCATGAATGAAAATGGCCCCCAAGAAGCGAAAAACAATTGGCAGCTTCAGTAGCCCCCAGTGCCTACAGGAAGGGTGTCAAGCAAACTGAGCCAGTGCTCAGCATGTGGCAGGAGGACAAGAGACAACTGGATAAAGACCTGAGCAACGTTGTACAACCTCACAGCTGAACCTGGTTTGACCATGAGGTTGTACTGGAGACCTCCCAAGGTCTCTTCCACCCTGACCAAGCCTGTGATTCAGTGATCACTGACAAAATCCAAGCAAGTCTTGCCGTGTTTGATAATTGTTATCAACCTAGCTGTAAGGTGTAAAGCAAACACATTTAAGATTGTAAGTACAGAATAATGAGAAGGAAAGGATTTCTTTTTTCCTACTTCTCCATTTTGATAAGAATTTTGATGATAAAAATCACTGGACTGTTAATTCAAAACCAACCCATATAACAGGGGTGTATTGAAATTAAAGCACAGATGAACTGAAGGACACTCTACTGCTGGTGTTCTGTATGTCCTTCCGCACACCACTGACAGATTCACTGTCCCAGTGTTTCAGATAGAAACATAACTCCATTCTCTGAGGCTTTCTCCCATGTCCCTTGCAGCTGAAATTCCTTTCCGGTTTTCTCTTTTAGAGGAAATCTCCTTGCGATGCTGGATTGCCCTGGATAAACTTGGCCTATCTCAGAGCGTAGGCAGGCCATGACTGTAGCAGCACGATGCAGAAATGAGATACGGACACCTTAACTAAGAAGAGCAGCCAGCACATGGACTGGGTGTGCCTTACAAGGAAAACAGACACAGAAGTATTGTGACCAGCTTTTCCAAAGATCAGTGCTGTGAAACCTCTCTTAGAAACATATTTCCTTTTAGTTATTTTAGGCTGTTTTTTGCAGTTGGGGGGTCTAGAAGGCAGATCCAGCTAATACCTGCCATAACTAGGATTAGCAGCAACCTAATAAATCATCTGATATCTAGAGGTATAATTTATGGCAAAATTATTTACTGCTGCTCACACTAGAGCACTTATAGAGCACTATAAGATGATGGTTCATTAATTTAATATTAATTCTCAAAATTAAACACAACTCTGAACTGGCTCCCAAAATACACCCTCCTATTGCAAAAGTCCTTTGAGACCATTGCAAACTGCACCTGAATTTCTCAAGTCACCCCGCAGCTGGTTGACCTCCTAAGGTCCTACGCAGCAAATCTGGCAGAATAGACACCTTGAGACAAAATGCCAAAAGCGATAAAACAGGGGAGACCTACTCCGTAAATAGGAGCCCATATGCAGCAATATGAACAGTATTCAAACATCTGTGTGTGGTTGTGTCTCCCACAATTACTGTGGCAATGTAATGGAGCACAGGTGATTCACAATCCTGAAATTCCCGAAAAGTTAATGTCACTGATTGGACTATATTATCATCGAAAATGGCTCCTTGGGATCATTTTAATTTATTTAAATTGACTCAGCATTGAGAGAGCAATAGACTGTAACCATACAACACACTTTACTAATATACTTCCATTATTACATTCTTTAAAAGCAATTTAATCAACTGCACTCTAACAGCCAGCTAATACAACCTCAGATCGAGCTGCGGTATCAGCCTGCCTCTGATAACTGCTATCACTATCTTCTTTTCCTCCTACTGCTCAAAAATAATGTTTGCACCCTCAATTTTGAAGATATGCAAACCAAATAGCTCAGAATTGAATGCATTTTCTGATCACCAAGACATGATAAACATATCACGCTGCATACCTCCTACACAATATGAGCATTCTATGGTGAAAACTAAGTTTAAATGGAATAAAAATTAGCTTTGAACATGTATATTGTCATCTCCAATACTTAATTGCTTGTCTCTGTATGTTAGATCTACCCAACAACAATGAAAATTTGTGAGATTAAAAACATCTAGAAAAGAGTCACTGGCCAGAAAACAGAAAGTAAACTGCTAATACAATATGTAAAGCCAATGCAAAGTATTCTTAGAAAATTATTAACACAGGTAACCACAAAAAGTAACATACAAATACTATATGTGTGTAGCCCAGATGGTAAAGACTAATCTGTAGGCATATAACCTGCTTTATTGTCCAAGAAAGATGCAAGAAAGATGAGTGATGAGGTGGCTCTCTAGCAAAAAAGTAATGAGAAAAATCTCTGATATTAGCAGTAAAGCATGCCATGGCAGTGGTAACAGCAGCTCTCAGAAAGGCATGATTTATAATTTTGAAACACAGTGACAAGATCCAGTCTTTCGAATACACCTTCTTCTGACCACTGTCTCTTGCTCAGCTGGGCAGCATTTCTGCAGCTTCTCCCATCTCTGAATCACTGATCAGATCAGTGGAGCTCTTCTACAAATTAAACTAAAAATAATGCAAAAGAAACATTCTTTGAAATGCAGATAATACTGTTTTCCCTGAAAAGTCAAGGTTCAATACTCTTCTGCACTGTCTTTAAGAAAGTTATTGCAGGTCGAACTACAATGTACTTACTTTGTTAAAATGATACTCTCAGTGATATCATTTCAAATACATGCAAATAATTGTACAGATGAATATTTTGCAAAACATATGGGAGTGATCCACATTAACTCTAACTGCCATCCGTACCTATGGGTTTGGCCATTGTTATTCCGGCTGAAGGATTTAGCAAGAAGTGAACTCGGGCTGAGCAGACTGAACTAAAGACACCAGGAGATCCTCTCTCAACAGGGCAGAGGTGCCAATTCCTCTGCAGCTTCCTTTCTGAGAGCTCCAGCAAGTCGCAGGAGGGGATATTCTGGGAGGGGAATATCCAGAGGCATACACAGCCCAGCCTTTGGAGGAAAGCAAAGGGCTAAGGCACCGGACAAAGAACCAGCCGCTGCTCGGACAGACCCCAGGCTAGAAAAGATTTTCCTAAACCCGCACAGAACGGTCAAGCATCACTAGAGCAAAATCATCCACAGTGTTTAATTTTAACCCTGCCTGTTTAGCACTCCCGTAGATAACTAAATCACTTCTGGTATTTAGAAAGCAGCTGTTTTCTCTCACTGTGATTCGACACAGGCAGAGGTCCTACACTTAACAGAGCGCAGAAAATATTTGGCATTGTGATGGGAATGTGTCTGGGAGTTCCTGCTACTCTTTCGTTTCTTGCCATTGATGTAGCTGCTCTATCAGATCCCATCTGCAGGCCCATGTGTGCTGCAGCTGGTTTGGTAGCACAATTTTAATATCTGTATTTAGCTCTTCAGAAGGTTCCTATTCCATTGCTGTTTTGGGAAGCTGCCAACGTTTTCCTAAGGAAAGCAAACAGAAAGGAAATGCCAGGATTTTCTGACAGCCTACCACTCAGCTGTACCATAATGGAAATCCATGAGAAAAAATAAAAGGTACTTTTTTAGCCTCTGGCTTTTTTATGATGAATTTCAAAGACTTGCTCCTTAGTTAGAAATAATTTTTATTTAAAAGAGTATTAAGAGCTCTAACATGTGGGTTCTCACCGGATCCCCTTAATATTTAGGGCATGTTCAGTTTACTTGAATTAAAATTATAATGTTTTACTCTTTATTTTAAATTTGTTTGTAAGTAAAGAGGCACTCATTTATAAGAGTGTGCATTATTTAATGACTACCTTAAAACAAACAATGCACAATCATGTGATAAGTCTTAATTTTTTTAAAGCGCCAGCAGTAATGAAAGCTTACTTTGTGCTAAGCTCTTAAGAATTGTTACTGTTTGATCTGCCATGCAGCATTGAAAACGTCATCTGAGAACCTCAGAGACGAGTCTCATTTCTGAGACCTCTGCTGAATAATCAGAGCACTCCTAAGAGCAACAGAAGCTCCAGGCTAGCTTATACCTGGTCAAGGGAAGTCTACATTTTACTAATGCACTTTTGAGAACTCTTTAAATACCTTAAATTATGAAAGGTTGTCATACTTTGCCATATACAACTAAGTACATGGAAAAAAGACACTTTAACCTATGTAAAAAAAAAATGCAAATGATATAAACACTAAAAAAAACTCCATTCAAATTGCTCTTGCTTACAAATATTCTCCTTGCCAAGGTTTGCCAGTGTGCTTTTCCACTGCTCCACTTAATTTCTCCAAAAATCTTTGGAGATCCAAACTGTTAACACTGCATCCCACTTGCTGAGAGTTTGCATATTTAAAAAATCTAGACAATGTCTATAAAACCACATGAGAAATGAATCAAAAAAGACAGACAATAGATTGAAGGCAGAAGTAGACAAAGTACTTCTAACAGTAGATGCTAGAAAATAATGATGACATGAAGTGTTTAAAGAAAAATATGTTTTGTTGTTGTTTCTAAAGGAAGGACACAAACGTGATTCGTTTCAGAGTTACCCACAATTTTTTTAAAAAAGGAAGAACTGATGAAGGTCTATCACACACTTTTAGCCTGTGGAAAACAAAGACATGGTGTTATGTGGGACTTTTAAGCCATGTGCCTAAAACAGAACTTCATTAGAAATTCTACATATTAAAGATTATGTTCTTAGCATCCAAAGGAAAGCAACTCTCTTTTGGACCTCAGTGCCCAATTAAAAGATATATTTAATTGCTGCATTTATAATTAGTGGAAGCCTACAAACCAATGAGCATGACCTGATTATACTCAATATTGAGAAACAAGTACTAATTATACAATTAATTGTTAGAGGTCAGTCCTCTGTAGACACACACAACTCGCTTTCCAAAAGGATAAATTTCTTAATCCTGAGCAACACTGCTGTTGAAATTGAGAAGAAAAATATAGGGGGGAAAAAATAGTGAAGAAAAATATCATCAGACCTTTCCAAAGGCCTTATTTAAATGCCCGCAGAACCACTGTCAAGACCTAGAACCAGTTCTGGTGAAAAACTTCCCCTAGTTGATGGCATAATGAAAAATATCGCACAACACCAAAGTGGAAAAGTTGTCCTCAAAATACATTTCTGTTGGCATCTGGGAACAAGCAGGAGAGAGTCTTTGTCTCAGAAGGTTAATAAGGAACTGTCCTGCCCAGTAGCAAGAAAATAAGATTTCTGACAACATCTGCTAGGGATGAGAGTTTAAAAATCAGCAGACCTGGATAATTTGCACCTAAGGCAGATAAGGAATTCCCATTTCTGCTGTTGTACATTTTGAATAAAACTTTTGAGAATCAAGGAAATTCCACAAACCAGCACTTAATGCTCAATTTAGAGAAACCGCACAACAACCATGAATCAAGATCATTTGGCCTGATTTCTGAATGGAAAACTGATAAAATTTATAAATACAGAAATAAAGAAAGGTTAAATCACATATTTAAGAAAGGATAAGAAGAAAAAAAGTTTATTTCAAAGATTGATTATCTTGACAGCAATTAGCACGAGGAGTATTCATATTCAAGAATGAGTAATGAACAAGTGTTCAAGCCAATTGTCTTTATCACACAAATAGCAACAACTTTAAAGTAAAGCCACTTTGTATTGCACATTATCTATCTGATATTCACCACAAAGCTTTTAGTTTTTGCTGTACTACTAACTTCACTGTAACCTCAAGCCCTACAGATTTACCTATTTTTTTTACAGAAGATCATTTCAGTCAATATGGGTAGTGCACACCAGAAAAAAATATCACCCAGGCTGATCAGAACCAGGGGTTAGCTGTCAGCTATGGGTCAGTAAGCAGGAAAGCCAAGGATCCTCATATATAAATAGAATAGGATAAGAACAACACAGAGGTTTAACATAGGATTTAACTGTGACAAATTTTCTTTGGCCATATATGTATGTGTATATATATCACACAGATTTTACCTTTAAAATATTTCCAGTTCACTTAGTGCCCAGGCATTTGCTAAATGTGAAATATAAAATGCCTAATATCATGGCAAATATCCATAGCACTATCCATGTTGCTAACAAAAGCCACAGCAATGGAGGCTCATCAGAGCTCTGTAACACACACTACAGACGTGTCGGTATACGTCTGTACAGCACATAATGACCTCTGAACACTAGGCAAACCACACAGCTTGCCAGATAATTTTGACTATTTATTTTTTTAACGTGATGTCACTTGAGCAGAGGTCTGCTCTGTTTTGCTTTAGGAACCTCAACTGATATTAGGGAGATTACACCACCTGCTACAGTTAATTTCACAATGTATTGTTAATGATGGTGAGCTAGTCGGCTACATCTTAATTTCGCCTACTTTAAAGACTGGTTGTGAAATTAATTAATTATTGTCTGCAAATCATGTTGAGATCCTTGGGTGAAATCCATTTCCCTGGCATGTGAGATAATTTGTTACAGATCAGATGAAAAAGGAAAAATAATTGTGCACCTGTCTAAAAGCAACAGCAGAATGGCCGAAAGACAAGACTAACGTGGCTAATAAGGAATTATGTGTAGCTTTAAAAAAAAAAAAATCAAATTTAAAATTTTATGCTCATTACCAAATAGAGCAAGATGCTTGAAATAGTAGAGAAGTAACTAAAAAACATTCAACCTTCCAACAAAGCAAATTGAAATGAAGTAGATAAGAAATTCTAGAAATCTTGTAGACCTCAGTGGAATGGATAATGAATTGGAGCTAAATAAGGTACTAAACAAATTTAATTCTTGAATAAAGTACAGTAATTAGAAAACAAGATGAAGAGAAGAATTAGAATTAAATTTTCACCTAGCTAAAGGAGTTATTGCTTTATTACTACTATTATTTTTTCAATATTTTATTTTAAAAATAATTTTAATTGTTTTTAAATAAATAAACTCTCTAAGAACTTTTTAAGGGAAATATGATTGTTCTTGTCCAAAGGTGAATCTTTCACAGAGAGAAACAAAAGAAACTACTAAAACCAAATTTTGTCTTGTTTTCTCAGAAAAAGAAAAACATTTCTTACATTGCCAGGTTTTTGCTGATCTGATCTTTTGATCTCAATGTGAGCTGAACTTTGACTTGCCATCTTTGTCAGCATAAGAGGGATCTTGATGACACCTGCATTATTTTCTGTACATGCCGCTAGCGTGATCTTTCACTGATCTACACACAGCTCCACACCAAGGCCACAGGAGAAGTGTTAATTCATCATTTCCAATCTGAGACTGTAATTATGCAAAATCATTGGAAAGATAATTTGGCCTTCATGATAAAATCAGATTGGATAATCACTGTGTTTCATCATTGAGATCTATTAGTCTTCTCATTTAAATGTAGATGTTTATTTTTAGTGCTTAAAAGTACATTCACTGTATTCACAATCCTTCTTTAAATCAAAATCCTAGGCCATTTCCTGGGCGATGCTAGGGAAGAAGAGACACACAGCCAAGTGTTGGGAAAGAGTTCTGGGATCCAGACTCCCCCGTTCAGCCACCAACTCGCACTGGGATCTCATATTAAAGATTTGCTCTCATTTTTCTCATATTCATGGCAGTAATGTAGAATATTCATTCATGAATGAATAGGATTAATAAAACCATTATTAAAATAAGTGATTTTTTTGTTTGCAAGTAAAAGAACCTTCTCTACTCTGTTGAGCTAGTGCCCAACATAATAAGTAAATGGGGTTTTATTAAAGCATAGAAAAGAAACATGTTATCTCAAGCCTTCCATTGTATAACTGTATGTGAGACCACTCTCACTACTGTAAAATATTCCTCCTGACATGCATGATATATCTGTTACACCTCTCACACATTTGTGCAACGATTGCTAAAGATCCATAATCCTGGAGTTTGCAGAACACACATCTCCCATCAGGGCAAAGGAGTGATGAAGTCTCCTTTAAAACATCACCAGAAGCACCTGGATTCAAGAATGCAGGAAAAAGCAAAATAGTCTCAGTGGCTCTTCCTGAAGCTCTTAAGTAACTTACTGGAGTAGTTTGTCTGCATTTCCTCAAGGTACCTGCAGCCCCAAAACATTCCCATGCTGAACAGAAGTACACCTCAGGGGTAGAAATGCAAGGGAACACGGTGGGTGGAGAGAATGAAGAAGCAATTCACTTGTTTTGCCATCAACAAGAGGACTGATCTCCAAATCATAAGGACCACAGGCAGAAACACCACTGAGCAGGCCACCCAGGGACTTACATTAACCCACATTTTGCTGGAAAAAATGCACTTGAGAATGCACTAACCATGCTAATATCACGGCATGGTATTTGACTGGTGTTGCTTGAAACAAAAATGAAGATGAGAACCTGTGATGCTTCTGTGGTGGAGAAGTGAAACACTTTGGAAAATCACTGCACTTTGATGCAGTACCTTTCAAATAAGCATTTGTTCTTCTCAGGGACCATCTTGCTCGTAGGAAGATCTCTTGGGTAACTTGCCCATTCCAAATTCATGCCAATAGAATTTTCCATACTAGATTGCTATGCATTCTCTATGTGTGTGCCTCACTAAAAAAATGTGTCCTGTAGTGCAATGTGTAGCTGCACTATAGGAAATATATGAAAAATGAGAATTCTGTTATCAGCCTCTTTCACATTAAAAAAGTCAAAACATTTCATATTAGTGAAATTTCACCATTTCACCATTTCATATTGGTGAAAACTGTGGAAAAAAAATAACATTCATTTCTGGTGCAAGAATAGAACTGCTTTTATCCTCTTGATCAGTTAAAAAGACATATAGCTTTGGATGCTCTTTAGAGTCTTTCATTCTAAATTTGTCTCTGGCACACCTGCAAGAGTGTCTGAGGTAGAGTTGTTAGGAAGGAATTCCATAAAAAATACAATATCTGTTATCTTAATTGACCTGGAAGCAGTTTTTGGGATGAGCCAGCTGTCAGGTATGCAGCAGTGAGACTTTCATGGATACTCAAGCACTCTCTCTGACAGGTGGGCTACATCAGAAACAGCATTGTGAACTACACAACAAAAAAAAGTATTTCCTTGTTTCTTTCATCTGCATGGAAAAAATATCATAAAGAAACAAAAGAGCAACAGCAGGACGCAGACAACAAAGGACAATATGCTCCACATCCCATGTAGATATGATTGAAGTGTTTCTGCTTGAGCAGGCTACAGCAAACTCACCAACAAACAATCTCTTGGACAAGAACAAGTACCGAAATGGTTGAGGTTAAATATAAAGTTTTTAACTGTTAGAAGCACTTGAGAAGGTGGATTCCACTTTAAGAGCTTCCTACTGGATTCATTGTCCCTAGTTCATGATTACTTCAGAATACATATTTGTCCTCACAAATCATGCTGAGACGTGGAAATCTAGTATTCAGATTTTCTAGAGGAGAACTATAAGCATTTCATTTTTGTGGGATTAAAGAATATAAATAAATTAGAGAAACTAAGTCAAAGTTACTTGCAGAAGATAAATAGGAAGTCTGTGAACTATGAGGAATTTGTATGCAAGTCTTCCAAGTCCTAGACCAATGCTTTGAATCACAGGACTTTTATATTCTGCAAAAAGAAAAGGATACAAAGATTAACATTTCCATTTTTTTCAGGATGGAAAAAGTTGTTGAATGCATATAAATGCATGGAACTAAAAAAGCAGGTGAATTGCTTTTTAAAGAATTTTAGCTAGTTCTAGAGGCTATTAGCATAGAAATACATTCTCTTAATGGACTGCTGTTATGTATGGCCCTTCAAATCACTCATAGTATTAAAGAATTAAAGCTTATTGAAGTCTGGGTTTAGATTCCTACTTTACTTCTTGTCTATAAAAGGCTCTGAAACTTTACCAGAAAAATATGCAGATCTTTAAACTCTACTTAAATGACTTGCAATAACACTTAAGCACATATGCAGAGCTTTTCATATGTAAATCTCAAGCCATTTCACAAATGTGGGAATAACATTATTACATCTATTTTTATCTGGGAAACTGAGAATATATAAGGGTGTGTGTGCCTGTCACACCTCTGTCCTGTGCGGAGGCATCTGAGTCAGCCCATCACTAACTAGTTTAGTTATGGGAAGTAGGGCTGGAAAGGCTCTAGTCATGCGAATGTGAAGTTCTGGCCGGGTGAAAACACCCTGTTGCTTATGAATCCCTTCACTGCAGTTCACCGTGCCATGCCAACACACCCTCAGAGGTGACCAGTCTGTGTTCACAAGGATGCTGAGCACCCCAGAGCTGCCCTGGGGCAGCAAGGAGCTGAGCCCCAGCCCGCAGGGCTGCGCTGAGTGGGGAGATGCTCACGTAGGCGCCGTCTCTGCCCGGCACATGGACTCCTTTGAGCAAATTCCATAGCACTGAGAAAAGCAGCAGCACCAAAGGAAAAACAGAAGTCTAATCGCACGAGTAATTATGACTTAGGCACACAGAAGTACTGACTCTAAGACTAGTACACAAGTGTTCAAGGTCAAATTTATTCTTAGCATCAACTCTTGGAAGATGCAATAGTTCAAGTCTTGTGTTATGTAGGAGGTCAGATTTCATTACTGTAATGGCCCTTTCTGGCATCAAAATCTGTGAATTAGTTTTATCAACCTTGGATGATTTTTTAGTCTGGAAATGACTGGAAAGATTAATAGGGAGGGCCCTGCAATCCAATACCAAGCTTTGAGATTTTTAAGGATAAAAATATTGACTGCAGGCTCATGTTTACTCAGCTATATTCAAAAATAGCTTTCAATAGAGTTAATTATTAATTACAACTGAAAATAAAAGCAATGATAGAGCTTATGGAAAGCACTTATGAATACAATACAAACAGCAACACACAAACCAGAAGTAAATAAGAATGATTTTAACTTAATGCAAAAAATCCCATTCAATAAAATAAGAGATTCACAATTTGCCTTACAAGGGGAACGGTGGCTACATGATCAGACCCAAACTAAAGCTTTATCAGTGAGATTTTGAGAGGAATGAATTTTTAAAGCTGGAAATCTTTGATGAATATGTATTTGAAAACTCATTCTCTTCAAAATCCCAGGCATGGTTGCTTGAAAACCCATTTAAAAAATGCCTAAACTGCACTTTGAGTGATTTTCTGAAACACTATGGAACATCTGTCTGCCTGAAAAAATAAAACGTTTGATATTTTCTTATTTGTTATCATTTTTATCAAATTTGAGAAAACAATGAGAAAGACTACATAGATTATTAATATTAAAATCCTTCCTGGACAACATGCTGACCTTCAAGATCCAGTCATGACCTTGAAATGAATTAAACATGTCCTGAGTGAAATGCCATGCTCATTTTTCCTCATACATTAAAACAGTTAAATATGTTAGTAATTACCAAGAACGAATTTTCCCATATATCATATTCAGTGTTCTGCATTTCAGCCTGTGTGCTGTAATATTTATTGTGGTTGCTGCTGATAGAAAGCTTTTCAATTAAATTCCAGAGTGTATATATATATGTACTCACACTTATAAATATTGTGTAACCTGTTTACACACATCAATTGAATTTTGTTTTCTCTTTTCACCATTTTCCCTATTGGGAAGTAGTCATACTGACAAGATTAACTAAGCAGTTTGATTTATTACTGTTTTGGAGTAAAATTCCATGCATAGCCACAGATACGTAATTTAAGGACAAAAACAGAACAGATCGGAGTCTACTACTTATTCTGCAATTGCTATAAACATACTTTATTTGTAATAACTATTGAAAAGCTTATATAGGTTAAGGTTATATATAAAACATATATATATGGTTATAATATGATATGAAAAAATTTTTTTTACTGTAAATATACAGAATTTAAAGTAAATTACTCTCATCAGCAAAAAACACCGTACTGGATTCTTTTTAATTCACAATACTTAATATTTCTGAAATTCTCTACACTAGAGAAACAACTCAAAACTTCATCACCATGACTTCTTGTGTAATTTCAAAATTTCCAAACAGGATAATATTTAGCACAATGGTCTATAACATCTCTAGAGATGATAGGCATCAGTAATAAGTTTTTATATATTGTATATATTTTACTGAACCATGCTCTTTTTACCCTAAATTTGATGGTTAACTGTGATCAAAAAGTCTGCAAAAATTCACGTCTACTGAGCAAAGATAAATTATGCTGAAAACTAGATCCATTTCTTTTTGTATACTTGAATTTTATAGATCCCCCTACGGGAAAATGAGGACTAAGTGTCCATTTCCTTTGTAAAACTAGAATCTCTTAAAATCTTAAAAATATAGTTATGTTATGAACTAGAGATAAACGTATTAAACTGAAAGACTTTTTTTAAAAACCTTTATATCTCAGGAGGGACTATATTGTATAACTAAACATAGCAAGTCATCCTCTCAGTTCATATGAACACAAGTTCCTCCAAGGAATATAAGAGAACATGAAATTCTAATCTTTAAATATTTTGAAACATCGGTAAAAAAAAATTTAGAGATAAGTATGTTAGAATTTTCTAACAGTGTAGGGTCATAATTGTCTAGGGAAGTATTTCTCGAGTGTTCTCATTGAAAAGAATCATAAAGTATTTTGGATTGTTCTATCAAAATAGCTAAATTTCCAAGAAAATTTTACTTTTTCTTCTTTCATTGTTTTTTGCTTGCATGCCAACGTGCATGAAAAAAATGTGTTTGTTTCTCATAGAAATTTTGCAATCATTTCAAAAGTCACAGAGTACAAATTGGGAAACTCCTCTATGGAGCTGTCCTTGCAATATATGTAAGAGAAGAAAGCCTGCCTAACGCGGCATAAGATGACCTAGGATCTCTCCTAAGCAGAACTTTATCCTTGTTGAAAAAAAAAAAAAANAAAAAAAAAAAAAAAAAAAAAAGTTGAAAATAATCTTTTAAACTTCAATTACTGCAAAGTAAAACAAAGAGCAAATAAAACAGGCCTTTTGGATTCAAAACATACTTCTCCTCTAATATTTAATTTATTAGATCTACAGAGAAATATTCAGACATCTGCCAAGGACAAGAGATTTGACTAACTGCTTGAGTGCAGTAGCATTGTTTTGATGTGATGTTTCTCACTGGGGAAGACGCTGGATGGTGGAAAGGCTCCAATGGCCAGTGTGGACACGCTGACTTGTGCCCTCCAAGGCACGGACATTTCTTTATTGATGTACAAGGCAGCTCCCATCCCTAATGCCCTTCCCTGGAACTGCATTCAAGATAGATATGCAAAGCACTGAGAGCAGACAGTGTGTGCTCACCTTGGGCCGGGGTGCAGGATGAGAGGAGAAGCAAGGCAGCGGAGAGATGACTGCTTGCTAACGAGCGGTGGAGAGCAGGGAGAGGAAGGGGAGAGAACCATGAACAGAAATATAAGCTTCCTAGCACGTTCCTCAGGCTGCCTGGGGTAGGAGCAGAGACGTCTCTGCATATTGCAGACCCTAGGCACAAAGTTTCTGTCTCACACGCCTTTCATACTGGTTCTTACATGACATAGGAGAAAGCATAGCCAAGCTGAAGGGAATATAAGTCCCTCTGCCTTTGTTTGGCTGCCCTCTCCCACATGACACTGTAACTCAAGCCCTCCCAAGTCGCCAGTATTTGGTCCCTGTGTGCTGGCTCCAGAGTCCTCTGCTCCCACAGGAGGTCTAAGCAGCGCGTAGTCATTGCACTAGCTTCTAAAGAGAAGCTTCCCAGCAACTGAAAGGCCTGGGAGAGATCTCTTCCTCTGACACGCTCCTTGCTGGATCTCAAGCCTCAGAAACACTAGACACACATCTCTTCTTAGAATCACAGAATCACAGAATAGTTGAGGTTAGAAGGGACCTCTACAGATCATCCAGTCCAACACCCGTGCTCCAGCAGGGACCCCTAGGGCACATGGCACCGGGTGACATCCAGGTGGGTTTGGAAGATCTCCAGAGAAGGAGACTCCACAGCCTCCCTGGGCAGCCTGTTCCAGGGCTCTCTCATCCTCCCAGGAAAGAAGTTCCTCTTCACATGGAGATGGAACTTCCCATGCTTCAATTTGTACCTATTACCCCTTGTCCTGTCACTGGCCACCACAAAGAAGAGTTTGGCCCCCTCCTCCCTACATTCTCTCCTAAGGAGACATGTTGATCAGAACTCCTTGATCAGTCTCTTCTCCAGGCTAAACAGGCCCGGTTTGCTTAGTCTTTCCTTATACAGTAGATGCTGCAGTCCCTTAATCATCCTTGTTGCCCTACGCTGGACCTTCTCTTGAAGCTCCACGTCCCTCCTGTACTGAGGAGTCCAGAACTGCACCCACACCCACTCCAGGTGTGGCCTCACCAGAGCTGAGTAAAGGAGTAAGATGTCCTCTCAGATATGCTGGCAATGCTCCTCCTAATGCAGGCCAGGATCCCATGGGCCGCCTTAGCCATGAGGGCACATGGCTGACTCATGGTTAACTGGTTCTCAACCAGGACTCCCACATCCCTCTCCACGGAGCTGCTTTCCTGCAAGTCAGCCTCTGATCTGTCCTGGTGCCTGGGGTTATTCCTGCCCAGGTCCCTGCACTTGTCCTTGTTGAACCTCATGAGGTTCCTCTCTACCCAACTCTTCAACCTATCTAGGTCCCTCTGTATGGCAGCACAGCCCTCATTCACTCCACTCAGTTTGGTATCATCCTCAAACTTGCTCAGGGTACACTGTGTCCCCTCCTCCAAGTGAACAAGTTGAACAGCACTGGACCCAGTATGGACCCCTGGGGGACAGCAATGGCCACAGGCCTCCAACTAGACTCTGTCCCACTTATCATCACTCCATCCTTTTCAAGTCCTCAGAAAGCACGTGGAGACATGACTTTGCAAGACTCTGAAGTTTATAGAGGCGAGTTTGCTGGGCTGTCGAGAGGATATTGCAAAGATATGCTTTAACTCTTTTGAACGTCGAATGGCGGCATGAGGTGCTTGCTCAAGACAGAATTCCTAGAACAGAAGGTTGCAACGTGGTATCACAGCACTTGAGATCAGTGCGGCAACCCCATCACTGCATTTAGCTTATGCGTAAGAAATCAAATCATCTGATTAGTAAGATGTCTGGCACAAGGGACTGTTACCATAATTTAATAAGATCAGAAAGCATGAACAAAACAGGTAATGATATTACCTCAAAAATACAGCATTATTTAATTTCAGTCAACTACTTAAAATGTCAGTCTGGTGATTGTATAGCACCAAGACATGAAATAAAATGATAGCATATAAATAAGGAATAGAAGAATTGATCATAATTCCCAATTTCATCTTTCCGCATGGTTTTCTCATTTCTGATGTATTTCCTTTGAGGAATATAATACAGCTTCTTTGGTATATATTAAAGCGCCCCTCTGAAGCCTCATAAAAATTTATAGTGCTAGAAGAGATGGATCCATTGGTGGCTGATATTTTTAGCCCTCATAGAAGACAGGTTGCAGACTTCTATCAAATCATCAGTGGGTAGCCACATACACTGTCTATTATTAAAAAAGAAAAAGAAGCAGAAACCCTTTGACAGTGACTTTTCTGGCAATTATTGTGCGCCTGTGCAGATCTACCTTTAGGCACTGCCAAGAAGCTACCGGAGCAGTACATAGCTTCAGATATTGGTATGTTTTATCATGCTGGGTGCAGAGCCGGCTGCTTTGACAGGCAGCACCCCTGGGCAACCAGGTTTGCTGGCTGAGACGGTCAGTGCTGCTTGCGACACCTCTGACTAGGGACACAGCGAATCCCAGGGGGCTGAAGGGCGCCTGCCCTTTGGTGGCCGCGCTGCTATGTCGGGATGAAGGCTCCGCAGAGAAGCAGTGGGCACCTGCTCTGCAGCACGCGCTATTTCACCTTCTCCCCATTTCTATGCGTTGAGCATTAAAGGCTGAGCTGGAAAAGGCGGACAGCAATGCCTTCTGTGGGCTGATGCCACTCGAATGCACCTGGAGCCAGGGGGCTAAGATAGAGCTTTGCGTCATGCCATGAAGAAGACTGCCTGGCTCAGCACGCCTGAAGCTCCTGGAAACAGTGGGAAAACAAGGCTGAGGTTTCCTAGCTGCCATCTGAGCCAAGGGCACAGCCATGCAGCCACCGGAGCCTGGTGCTCCTTTCTAAGCCTGGCCAAAGGTGGTCGAAGCTGCTACCCAAGTGGTATCTGGTGCACAATCTTTCTGCATCACCCTGCTGCGGAAACCTTAAATAAAAGATGCACCAGAAAAGTTTCCAGAGACAGCCGTGGGCCCCCAGGCACAAAGATCATCGTCCGTGCCAGTTTTGATGATTCTGGTCAGTTCTCTCATGTCTTAGATCTTTGGAGCAGTGAGTGCAAGCGCTCCCGGCACAGAGAGAGCAGAGGTTAAGATAATCTGCCCTTACCTACAGTGCCAGAACACCCTGGGTATATCTGGAAGATACACCCTCTTTATCTGAAGATAAGGAAGGATTTTATGCTTTCACAAATATTTTTTAAAAGTAAGCACCACAAAGCTGTAGGCATGCACTAATGCAAACATTCTGCAGACGCACAGACATTTCACAGTAGTTAGTTTTTATAACTGTAAAACTAAATGTATGACTAAGTTTTTATATCAACTAAAACCCCAGAAACAAGAAAACAAATACTTGAAATCTAGCCCCTGCTTGCTGGGAGTGCTGCTTGATATTGGATATTACTCTCAGGCTTTCGGTTTATAATTGCATTTCTTTTAGACTGTGATATGGATTAATTTAATGTCCTTGTGGCTCAGGATTCTCATATGTAAAACTGGAAACATGGTCACATTTTTGATAGATAGATAAAGGATAGTATATAAACTCTGAATCTGAATGCTGCAGCAGGAGTATTTGGCAGCTGGCACCACTCGGGAAGACTAAGATGTTAGTTAATTGTGTTTCACACAGACACACAGCAAAACATAGTGGTGTTTACAGCCCATGAAAACAACTGTATGCAATGTTGGAAAGTATCTTAAACAAACATAAGGAAAGAACAGATGGCTAGTTTGGTTGCTTCCACTTCTGTATTTATGATTAAATAACATTAATGCAAATTCAACTGGTTTACTGATCAGTGGACTCTGTGACTGAAAAATCATTAACCTCAATGCTCAAGCAAGCCATAGCCAAGTTTTGAAGTTATTTGCTTCGAATGGCTCTAGTGACATGAGTCACTTTATGGAAGTCAGCAGAATCCACTATAGCGTAGCAAGCTCAATTTTATCAACACCATGGTGGGGTTCTGACAAGCAGCACGTCCTTTCCCTCTCAGGTAAATCGGCTTGGGTGGGATTTTTAGGCGCAAAGCCCTCTGATGTCCCAACCAAAAGCATGCTGAGAACATTTTTGAAAATATTGACTTTAACTTTTATTGTACAGAATAGCACTTCCTTACTAGTAAATGATTACAGACATGCTTTATTTTAACAGCTGGCTAAAAGGCAAATCCTGATCGCACTGGTATCAACGGCAAAGTTGGCACTTCTTTTAAAGAGGGAAATCCTGAAGTGTACTTTGACTCCTATATCACCTGCCCTGAATACTTGCAGTATGCTTTGGGAAAATGACAGAGCTTCAAGCAAATCATTCTGAAACAATTTAAGTAAAGTAGATACTTGTAGTTGCATCTGATGTAATAGGAAACATAGTATAAGTGACTCCAGGGCTGTCAATCCCACTCCTTCGGAACAGAAGAATGGGAGCCTTTGAACTGGCAGCTCTCCTTACATTTTTGTGCTTCAGGACAGGTTTGGTCCGCTTTGTTTTCCATGTAGTTTCTGTTTTATTGCATTATGCAAATACTGTTGCAGTGAGGCAGCATCTCATATAAGAGCCTCTGTTCTTTTTAAATTCTATCTTATGCAGTATAATACTCTATTTTCCAAATTCTGATACATAGCAAATTAAATTAAAATTAAAAATTGCCCCAAATGTGCCCTCATTCTTCAGAGCATCACTTGCTATGCTGGAAAGCTATTACAGATCACAAAGCAGTGCTAAAGCTGTAAGAGATCAAGAAAAGGCCTATGGCATTAATAAATGTGAAGTGATTAAGCCTATAGTTCTTCAGGCAAAATTCTTCCCTGACTGGAAAAAAAAAARATTAAAAAAAAAAAAAAAATCAGATCTCTTGAGGATAGGAATTCAGAAGAACAGAAATAGCACTTCAACTTTATCAATCTTCTTTTAGCAAGCAAGAAAAAGAGAAAAAAAAAAAAAGAATTCAGTGGATTGAGCACCAAAAGAAATATTCTGCCTGGGTAAAGTAATTTTATATCAACAGGTTCATATTAGAGTTAGGTTTTTTGCTTATAATCACTTCAGGATATTTCATTACAAAGTTTGTGTTGAACATAACAACACTTTCAATGTATTGAATGTAAAAAAAGCCTAAATTGCTTTTTAATAGCACTGTTTAGTTTTGACTGACAAAGATTTATATTAAAGAGAGAAAAGGTATTAATGAGAAAATACTGTAGAAAGCATATGCATTTCTTTTCTTCTTATATATGTAAACTAGATAAGTATAATAAAGAAATACATCTTACTGCCAGTAAGACCTGGTCTTTAATTTTGTTCCTGTTTTTAAAACTATCATAGATATGTACTATTTCGATAACATATATGCCCATTTGTGACATAAAAATGGCTATACTTATGCATTAATTCATGATATTTTTTACTATAAAATACAACTACCAAATATTGCTGAGAATCTTGCAAAGCTTTGACCTGATACAAAATTGTGAGCTAAAAAACATGCCAAGACTTTATAGGATTTTTTCAAAGATTCCCACAGATTCTAGTCCCAGCCTCTATCTGCTTTTCAGTTTTAGATCCTGACTACCTAATAGGAAAAAAAAAGGATAAAATTTGAGTACGGAGTGTAGAACATCTGTTGTACAACAAATTCCTTTCACTGAAGTCCAAGGGATACCTGATCAAGTCCTGTCAAATTGGAGGGGAGTCGAACCACTTGCTGACACTCACATGTTTTCACATCCTTTCCTCTTACCAAAACTTTCATATAAGTCACAAATTTTTGCAATATCAAAATGATTCCATTCTGGCACTTAAATACTCATTTCCCCACATTTTGATTTTAAGGATATCTTTGTAATTAAATCATTGCACCTTGCTCCTCTAAAATCCAAACAATCACATAAAAGAACAAAATTACTTGCAAATTTTCCCCATTAACGCCTGCTTTCTTTGGGCATTGTATGCATTTATCATTGTGACTGCTCTGTCACTTCTGGGTTGAAGGAGATGGGCATGTGAAATAGTGTGAGGACTCCAAAGGGAAATCCAAGCAGATAAAATACCTGAAATAATTACTTGCTGTAAGAAACATTGAGTCAGACAGTAACAACGCAAAGGACAAGGCACATGCCCTCTACCCATGCATGACACATGCCCGATGTGATTAGAAAAGCTGGGACACGACCTCACTCTCTCTAATACATCTATCAAAAGCTTACAATTATGTTTCACCTGGAAACCATACACGACTGGCATGCTGGTTTTTAAATAACAGGAAGCCATTCAGCAGAAGAAGAGTAGAAGCGAGTGATGAATTCACCTTTTAATATGCCTATTTCATAGCAGCTGAACAAAAGTACCTGCTGAAATCCTTGCATGGCAGAACACTTTTGCAGGGAGAATGCCATCTATATATCCTCAACTCACATGTGAGTCATCTCTGGTCGAGAATTGAGTCTAAGTGTTGCTCTCCTCTTAAAAAAGGATGTCCACTGTTTATCAGGCACCCTACAGACAACATACAGAGCTTTTCAGTAGGATGATTGTCTCATCTACCTGTTATCTTTCCCTGAATTCAGCAGATTTCTCTAGCTGAATGTCTACGAGCAATAAACTGTGACCCCCTTCTCTCCCATCTGCTTGGACTGCTGCAGTTAATGAGCTAAGACAAGCATTGCCCCAAGCACAGTTCATTATCATTGTTCCCGGCTTCATTCGAATTGTATTTAAAGTAGCTGGCAAAGCGCATTGTTGAGAGAGTGAAAAAGGATTGCTCAACAGAATCTTCCACACCCCATATTCTACATGTTTCTGTCTCTACAGAAACTTCTCTCTTCACGTAGGCCTGCAAAGAAACAGATTTTCCTACATACTAGAACATAGCTTTCCTAGGTAACGGTCACTGTATTGATACCCATAGCCAAAGGAAGACAACAACAGTGAATATTATTTTTTTCACACAAAACATCTCACTTTTCCCTGAAACAACACAAATCAAACAAAATGATAAATCTAAACTCCAGAAAATATTTTTTTTCTTGTTCATATCATTATAAACTGAGTCAACTGTATCCCTTTATTCAACTCCAATGAAATAGCAGACAACACAGGAATCGTGGCCTCTTTTTGTACACAACTGTCTCCCACAAGAATCAAAGAAAGACTCTCTTAAGGTCTATGTCCAACAGGTCCAGCAAGATTTAATAGCCATCTCTTTTAAGTGCAACTTTTTTTTTCTAAGGGTCCAATTTTTGCTATCTTTCTTCATGTTAAAAAGCTTAATCATGTGAGTGAGTACTTCAGTGTTTACCCCATATTTCTACTTAGGCTTCTAAACAAATAACTTTTTCTTTTGAAAGTCTCCATAATTATCATTGATTTTAGTAAGCCAAGCTTAAGAATTCTGATCTCTTTGAATGAAATTAAATCAGTGAAAAGTACTGCATATTTATCATGTAGTCGGTATCTTATTATAATCCATCATAAATCCCCAAAGCAAGGCAGGGAAGTCTGAGTGTTTCACGGTTTGTGCTGGAAAAGAGTAATCCTTTGGCTGTCTATACAACAGGGTTCTTTAAAAGGCAGGCTTGAATTCTCTGCAGGAAGAGCTGATCCCTATTGGATATCAATCCAAAAGACTCAGAGCTATGCGTTCTCTCTAAAACTATGTAAGAATGCCTTGGTGGTGGAGAGAGGAATGCAGCTAATAAAGCAAGAGAAAAACCCACTGCCAGAAGGGTGCTTGGGTGCTCTGCCCTGTCCCTTTGCTGTTGCCTGCTGGTGGTGGTGACACCCGAGCAGGCACTGCAAGATACTCCTTTCACACTTGCACAAGTCTCCTAGCTGACAGTTTTAAGGCAACTATTATAAGTCATTCAGGGAAAGGACACCTCTGTGTTTCTATAGAGTAGGAGAAGGAAGGATCTGACACAGACCAGCAGCCATCTCCATACTATTTCCCAGATGAATAATCACCTCAGGAAAAACTGCTAAACATTATCACTTGTGGTTCAGACAGTCCAGTTGGGATGCGCCAGGCTGTAGCAGCACCTCAAGCTTCAAGAAGCCGGAAATCTGCCAACGCTTAAAGGTAAAAGCCTCAAAACCACCCCAAGAAGTAAAGCTACTGGCTTGTTCGTAAGAGACTGCCCATACGTAAGGTCAGACAGACCTTGCAGGACTTTCTTCCCAGGACGGTCATATCAACATCTACGAAAGGCTCATCGCTCCCCAGCTGACACAGCAGAGCCAAAGCCTCCTCATGCGAACGCGGGTTATGCTGACCGCGGAGGGCGGTTGCGGAGCTGCGTCATGGGCAGATGCGGTCTGGCTGCACCAGCTGCAAGCCCATGCTGTTGGACAGGAGGTCTGACCTAAGGCACTCGGCTGACACCCCGGTGACCACATACCAACCCATACAACTGCAGTGTCAGCCCATGTGCAACACAGTTCCTCTAGCCCCCTGAGGGTTCAGAAGGGGCTCCCAAACACGGATCCCTCTGCAGCAAAATCTCCGCTTCTTAAAATGGCTGCTTCGTTTTCTGTGATTTCAATAATACTGACCCTTTTCTGATAGGAAATCTTCATTATTATATTACATGTATTTACAATAAAGGTGATTTGCACTTGGTTTTTTTCTGTAGCTTATGGATTTAAGAAATGCATAAGTGGTAGAGTTTCTTCTGACATTTTTTTCCTAGCCACTGTTTTTACTCTTAATCTAGTGGAACCTTAAAATTGATTTTTTTCCTTCAGTCAGGAAAAAACACTGTCAGACAGCAACTTGCCTAATGTTGTTTACAACACATTTCCTTAAGGTCAAAATTAACATACATAATAATATTTTTAAGGAGTGATGCATCAAGCATGAAAGAGGTCAAGAGGGAGTCTACGCATAAGGTTGTCTTATGTATCTCCAGATATTTGAAAGAATCCAAATTTCAGCTGACACAGTCTCATTCATGCATTTTTGGACTAGTTTCTTTGAAGAATTCCTTCATTGGATGAATCAGTGGAGAAACTTATATTCCTTGAATTGCCCTGGTGGGATTGTGTGGGTTTCTTTCTCTGCTGTTTAGATAACCTAGGGAAAAGAGCCTCTGAACTCATGCACATTCATTTGGTGGACTCCTGCATATCAGTTTGGAGCTTAAAGAGAGCTGGTAGGAATACTCCTGCCTCCAAGTGTCTATTTACTCTCAGAAGTTTGCTAAAATGGCCACAGAGCTTGCTTAGAGCTGTGCTGGTTCCATGCGATTTGCTGAAGAACTTGTTTATTCTTCAGGTTTTGGGGTTTTTTTTTCCCACATGTATTTTTTTTTCCCATTTCCTTTGACAATCCTTCTATGACCACATGCTTGCAGTACTACATAACAAAGAACCCTGTTTAATATAACTATATATTTATGAGTGGCTTAGGAGAAGTAGGTTAGCCTGTTTACAGCATGTTTTCTTACCTGTGTGTTGCTTTACCTTACTTTACCTTACCTACAGATCCCTTAAACTTTTCTGTGCGTGTCACCTGAATTTGCAGACAGAATTGCTGTTTCCTGGAGCAACCAAGTCACATCACTGCACGGTTGTTGTTCTTGAGGTTGTACAGGTCAACTAAACAAACCTTTGAGCCGTCATATCATAGCTCATTTGGACAGTGGCATTTGATGAGACAGCACCCCATGTGCGGAAGATGATTTGGAAAGGGCCCGGACTGCAGGCAGACACATGGTTATACAGCAAACGCATGGACTTTGACTGGAAGGACTACTTCTTCGTGGTACCCCAAGATTTCATAAGAAAATTGATCTAGCCAATGGCAACACAGCTATCTTTGTTCGCTTTTGTCCTCACAAAGGGGATACATTCATAACTCAAGAGTTCCATATGACAAAGGATCAGGGAGTATGTTGATCATGTTATGGCCATATCTTATTACATACAAAACCAGAAGACACCAATTAAATTCCTTCTCATTCTGAAAGGGCCAGCAGGGAGAAAAGCAGTTCTCCCCTTCTTGGCCATAGGAGCATGCAGTAGGTGCCCAATGTCAATGACATGATAAAGACCTAGTGATAATTCTGTGTAAAACTCATTCTCCGGTTTTGAAGCTAAGGGGCCTTGAAGGCAGAAGAAAGGACAGAGGAAGGGAGATTTTGGAGAAGATACCGAAGAGACAGAGCAGAGCCTGCCTATGTCACTGGAACACTTCCTTTTGTGCCTTGTAACCTTTCAATAAAGAGACAGCCTGAAGCACAGATCATTCTCTGGGAGGAAAGCACAACAACCAAAGACATACCTCCTAGCAATCAATACTTGTGAACCTTGTAACGTCTGTTTAAGGAGGTAATATGACTCTGGCTCAAACAGAACTGCATACTGATACAATTACTTCTTTTTCCTAACTCGATTCTACAGAGCATCAGAAATTTTGCACATGTAACACTGTGTTACCTCAGTATAAGTGTGGTTTGACTTAGAAGACTCAAAAGTTCCCAAGTTCCCTACATCCTGAGAAGCATCCACATTTCTTATAAATTAGATATTAGCCAGAAGTGCACATAAAGTACGCAATCAAAATTCAATTCAATGTCTCTCAAATCTATTTCCATGCTTCTTCTCAGCTCTCCTTAATGCTTTCCTGCCTAACTTCTGCAGGGACAGCTGACATGCAAAATCACAAAAAATGAGAGTCCCTTAAGGTACGTGATTCCAGCATACATCGAGATGCTATTTTCTTAATAACAGCATGCGAGCATACCAAAGCCATGCATGCATATTCCCACCGACACAGGAGAGAAACCTTAGGGCATACCCTTAAGTTAGACAGAGTTATACCACTTGCAGTGTATGCAGCTGAGGTCAAAGAAAAGCTAAGCTCGTTGCCTCCAAATTTCTCATGGACTAGTCAGCATTATAGTAAAATGATATTATGCTTCATTAAACCCTTTAATTAATCTTTGATCCCTAGTAAGTAAGGTTAATAACATTGTTGCCAGTGATAGCAAGGCACTGATACTGGCTCAGGAGAACTTTTTAGTTTAACTCATTAGCAGCCAGATCTCTTTTTCTTGCCAGCCAGTGGAGGGAAAAAATGTCTCTGAAAAACAACTTGATTATTATTGTTATTTTTAAAAACATTTTTCACATTTACCTTTCTTGCATCTCGTATCACCTTCCGTATAGTCTCCTTTATTGTGTAAGGCTGCACTCGCGGTGGATGAAAAAGCAGATCAATGTTTGTGCCACCAGAAATTCCAGGCATCAGATAAGGCCAACCTAAGTCAAGATTTGGAGCTTCCACATCTGATTCAATAGGCCAGTAGGTTCCCGAGGAGGAAGTGTCATCGATGGCATAGTTAGAGGAATAAACTGTGTTTTGGGGAAGTTTATGGACATTGTTCAAAATATAATCAATTTCCTCATCCGCTAGGAACTCTGAGCATCTCTCTTTGGAAAGAAATTCTTTGTACGCTTCTACTCCCCCTTCAATCAAAGCATCAATAGCTATTCGATACCACTCCTTGTAATGAGGTTCAATGTAGTTGTCTGATCGGCATTCATCGTGTAAGGATGAGAGCAAAGATGAAGTTTCCATTTTCACACGTGTTTTGTATAAAGTCTTTTAAACTTCCATTCACGAGATGATGAAATGTACCTGTAAGAAGTGAAAAGAAAGAAAGAAAGAAAGTGATCGGGAATATTTGTAGCAATCAATGAAACAAATATCCCATGAAATCCATGAAACTATTATTCCAAATAGTTTTTCAAGTAATATTACTCCATGTTTTGTTAGCACCATCCAGCTAATTCCAGAGAAAAAGTTTTGAAAAAGCTCAGGGATTTATCTTCTCAAATGAATATTAAGGAGTTACTTAAAGAGCCTCTTCCTCATTAAGCAAAACTAAACACCTAGGAGACTACGTGACTCAGCAAAGTTCCTGTATTAAAAGCTGACAACACAGTGAACACCTCTACCAGTAACTCCAATCACACTCTATAAATATTTCAGCATACCAATGTAGACTGTATTTCAAAACTCTCTTTCTGGTAACCAGCAGAAAAATATTAACAGAAACATTTCACAAACCAATTTTATTCTCTAGTTTTTGATGCAATAAACTTTCTGTCGAATACATGCCCTCCTTTTGGCTTCTTTGAAGCCATAGTCTTTGGGGCCCTTCTCTTTATCTATGTTCTCCCATGCTGATCTAATCCATTTGTTGCTCACAAACAGGACCAGCCTATCTCATTTCAGTGAGTTATGAGGAACTCCGGAAAGATTTCTCCTCCCACACCTGGGATCACACTCTGAATCAGCAATCTGATGTCTAGTTTCCACCCTGCTCACTCCTTTTGCCAAAATGAGCGGCTGCTTTAATCTTACCTTTTTGTTCAAAACATTAATAATAAATAAGGTGTTTGCTGCTGCTTTATAAAATCATTGTAACTATCTTTTTATTTCATGCAACAGAGACTGACGGGGAGGGCTCCTGCCTCATCAGCTTGGGATTTAAGGTATGGAGAGGATGAGCGGCCACTGCTCCTACCCTGTGTCTGTGCAGCTCTACAGAGCTGCAGGACCTCTACAGCCTGCCTAAAAGCTGAACCTTAAATGAACTTTTGCACTGTACAGTTAGGCGGTAAGCCAGGAGAAAAAAGGAGAATTTTCATGAGAATAGCACAAACACGGCCATGTAAAGTAAGAAAGATGAAAACATGGCAGCACTGTTTCATCTTTAACAGCTAAAACATAAAGCCCATGTCATAAAGGAGCTTAGAGAAGGCTAGCAGAAGTAGGAAAAACAGGCAACGAGTGCAGAGTAATTATGATAAATATATACAAAGCATTGTTTGAAAGTTGACATTAGGTTTCCGTACAAGCCCAATGAATAGTATAGCAGCATGATAGTGAGTAATAGTAGCACAGAGCTCTGGTTTTATTTATTGGCATACAAATATGGCATAATTCCCTCTTCATATGAAGACCCTTCAGACCTGTGCACTTGCATTCCAGTCTGTTGAGAATAGTTTAAATCTTCTTGAAATGAAACCTAAAATAGCTGTGTTAACACAAGGGAATGAAAATCAAATTTTCCACATACTACTGATACTCTAAAACCCAATTAAATGTTGAACTAAGCCAAGATTTCTGAGGAGCTTGGGAAGTCTGAGGTTAAAAAAAAAAATGAAGAAAGAAAAAGCCAGATCTGAGGCTGGCATCAGCATGTCATATGAAGTAATTCCATTTGAATCCTGTCTCTCGGCCAAGTAGCAGGATAGATCTTCCCAGATAGGATTGCTTTCGAGCCTGAGGGAAAGGAGTGTTTCTGGCTGCTTCCAGAGTAGCTCTATGTGGTGAACTGGAAAGCAGCAAGTGAAAGGGACCTGATTGCTCTCCATTGATGGAGAATTGCATATATCTCTGTTACAGATATGTAGGGCTGTAATGCACACTGCCATAAAAAGGCGGAAAGAAAATATGTTGTAAAATAGGCATGGTAGCATTTACGTGCATACTTTGTCCAAACACAAATAACAGCATGTGGTGTAACGCACTGGAGCCTGGCACATGGTGCAGGCACAGCCCTTCAACTGAAACGTTGAACTCTCGTAATACTGTGAAATTAAAGCTTATGAATAAGTGTCTCATGAGAGCCAATCATCTGGAACAGTTTTTCAAGAAACTGCAGATGAAGAACGAAAAGCTACCAAGAGCCGCTCAGCTGAGCTGTCCTCGCGCTCATATGTGCTACTTGACTGAAAGCCTTATACACCCCTGCTGGAGGACTTTGCAGGACTACCATCGCTCTGACTCTGGCAGGAAAACAATCAGTCGTACTATGATGTTAACAGCTGAAGCTCGATTCCACTGTGGCAAATGGGAGATTTTTCTGTATATGCACCTAGAATAAGAATTTTGTCATTTCTTGCACGTATATGTGTGTATATATATATATAGCTGAGAAAGACATTTATTTCCAGAGTTGTCTAGATGTCTTTTTTGTTTTCTTCTCTCTTTCTTTTGAAAATAGAGACGGGAACAAGACTGTAATTAATAAGTTGTGCAATATAAAATATTGAATGTTACAAATAAATGAAATGCAAAAAATGAGGTGTGCGTGTCTGTATGCATGCACAGTGGTTCACATGTTTCTTTTGTTCTTTGGTTTGCTTTTTGTAGTAATACAGTATATTGTTTGACTTTTTTATTGAAGACAATGAATTAATTAATTGTGGCATGGGTCAAATGCAGTTACTTATGCTCAGACACATGCCAAAAGCAGGATGTAAGTATAAAATAATCTTAGAAAGGTGATACTTCTACATTAGAACAGACTCTTCCAAATAAGACAAGTTATTTTACACAGGATATCTTTAATGTGGATTTCTGATTTATGAGTGCTACTTTTAAAAGATGTTTAAAGCAGTACCCATTTATTAAAGAAAATGTTACATTTGTCATGGCAGAAACAAATCACAGGACAGCTGAAAAGAAATAATTCTGTTTCTGCTTTTGGGGATTAAGGACATCACCATGTAATACTGATTGAGATGAGGAGAAGAAACAAAAGAAAACTCTCGAAGTAAAATTATGGCTCCAGGTATATTTGGCAAAAGCTCCAGATGTCTTGAAAGTGGTATTTTCCTCCTTAGAAAGTAAGAGCAGTTTTATAGGAAATATATCTGAGGCACTGATATCATTTTGATGGCTTGTTTGACTCTTTTGACTTCTGCACACTCAACCCTTCGAAGATGGGGATTTACTCTGCCTAGATAAAGGATTTATTGCTAATAAGAATGAGCAAGGCAGAATCCAGCCCATCCTGGGCTGTTTCCGGTAGCCTGACTTCCACCCTTCCATCTCTGTAGGGATCATCTACACCCTACCAGACTTCACACACATGACTCAATATCTCACCAGCTGGTACCTTCTTCAGAGAGGTAACCCTAACTCTACCTCCAGTCCCTTCTATGTGTTCATTGGGGGTGTACAGAATGACCTGTGCATTGCCCGTCTCCTCGATGGACCCAGACACTAACGACATAAAACTTTTTCACAAAGTACCAAATCGGCTTCAACTGAATTAACAAGGAATTAACTCTCCAAAGCAGCTGCAAGAGATTAATATTTTGTTCCAGAAAGCAAAATCTGAATCCTACACTGATGTGGCCTTCTTGGCCTTTTATTAACAACATGCTCTGATCTTTCCAATGCTCTTGCCGTGAGCCCAGCAAGAAGGCTTTTGCTGTGAAAGAACAATCAGTACATGTTTTGGGTGAAAAGATGCACACAGTTGCTTTTGCAAAAGCAACAGATGACAAATATCCACTGAAGAAAATGATACAACACTTTGCAGTGGCTCCAGAAGCAGAGTCCTCCGGGACAGACCTAAAGACAAGCAACTTCCCCACCTTATTTCTGTTTCCAAAATTCAGCATACTATTCTGGAGAACCTCAGGCTTGCACAGCCGGACCTTGGGAAGGCCCTGGCCATGCTCATCTCCTTGGACTGATGCCTTCACCTCTTCTCTGAAGAAAATGCAATTGCTTTTTCAATTTCTGCAACACGTTTCTGTCTTGCCATGCTGCTAGAGGGAGATTGAACCCTCTCGAACGGCTCATCACAGCGCTCAGTCCTCCACAAGCTGCAGGTGGGGGTGGGGGGGTACCTGAGCACCTTCAGCCCCCAGCTCTCCTTAGGAGCCATCCCATTGCCTACAGGCCCACTCCAACCAGCCTTCAGCAAAATAAGCAAGCATTTTATGACAGCTGCTTTCTATCAATCATACACATATCAATCATACATAACACAGAGTTACAACACTATCAGCAACAAATAATAATTACTAGCATTAAGCAGCAGTAGGTAATTATTTCATTATTACTCTCGTATTTTCATGCAGATGCAAAGGGTGCAAAATCCAGGGGAGAAATAACACTATAACAAAGCACAAGTGTTCCCGCTGCCTTTTTATACTATTTGTTTGTCTGAGGCCAGAAAGTTAACAAACCAACTAAACCCATCCCAAGCAAGTCCCTCGCGGGGGCCGCCACGTGCTTTGTGAGCAGCGCGTGGGTCCCCTACGCCCTGGCCGGAACCGGAGCCGGTATCGGAACCGGGGTCGGTGTCAGAGCAGGGATAGGGTCCTGAGCCGGGACCGGGGCGGCCGCGACCCCCGGCGCCGCTGCGGCTCCTGGCCGCGGGGTCCCACCGGGCTGGCGCGGGGGTCCCGGGCCTCGGACCCCTGGGGCGCTCGGGTCCCTGGGGGTCTCCGCCGCCCCCGCCCCGTCCCCGCCGCCCGCCCGTCGCGGTGCCCGCGCTCCCGTTTCAAACGCGGCGCAGCGGGAGCGCAGCGAGCCCTGGGCGGGCGGGGGTGCCCAGCCCGGCCCTGACCCCCATCGCGGCCCCCCGTGCGGTCGGGGCGGCGCGCGGACCCCACTCACTGCGGCGCGGCGGGGACGCCCCGGCGGCGGCGGCGGCGAGGCGGGCGGCGGCGAGTCACGTCGGAGCAGGGCGCATCGCAGGTATTTCCCGTCGCTCTCCGGCGCGGTGGGTGTGGAAACCAGTTACAACATGTCAGGACGGTGTCGCAGGGAGCCCGCCGCGGCGGCGGCAGCGGGGCAGGACGCGCCCGCGCTGCGGAAGCCCGGCCCGCCCGCGCGGGACGCTGCCCGCCCCGGCCCGGGGCTGCCGCGCTCCGCCGCCGCGCCGGGGGCACCGCGCGCGGGGGCAGAGAGGGTGGCGGGGGCCTGGGGGGCGTTGGGGGGAGGCTTAACCCACCAGCCAGCCCCTGCAGGCGCGGGTCTTCCCCGGGGAGACGCCGGCCGCCGCAAGGAGCAGCTTCCCGTCGAGGGAGCAAGTCCAGCCTGGCCCCAAGCATTTAAGTTCTGCAGGTGACCCCCTGTTTCAGAGCTTGCTTTAAAATGCTTTTCTGCACCCGACCGCTGTGCTCTGCGTGGGTTAGAGCTGTGGGCCTGGAGGCAGAGCCCCACGGCGCTGGGTGAGCCCCAGTGCACCCTCCTGCAGCCCGGGATGCACCAGCACAGCCCACCTGGGCTCGGGAATGTGCGAGTCTTCCCCAGAGGGTTTTCCCAAAACATTAGCATGTTTTCCATGGGATCAGGGAACTTCCAAGGGATCCACGTGCTGCTTGAGTGCATGGTTGAAGCACATCAAGTCTTTTTTTAAACTCTTCTCATTTGTTTGTTTGTTTGCTTTTGGTCAGTTTAAAGTGTGGCAGCAGATAGAAACCTCTTCATGGGCTGTGTCCTTACGTTCCAGAAAGTGTCCTGGTGGTGCTACGTGCACAGGCAGGTCATTCACTGGCAGCCTGAGGCTACCCAGGGTCACCCTGCCATGGTGCTTTATCTGCAACAAGCCATCTCACCTGGCTTTAAACGCGGCCTTTCCTCCCACAGCCTTTTCCTTCCCTGCCCTGTTGTAAATGTAGGGTATGCAGCCATACATCTGGAGCTAAGCACAGCCCTACTGTGATTTCTGCATGACAGATCTCCAAGAAAAAAAAGAAATCCAGTATCCACACAGCAGTATAGGTGTATACGAGTATATGTGTGTATCTAGTGGATACTTGGCACAGAGTAACTTCTGCTGCCTAGTGGATTCAGGTAACGGGGTGTGCAAGAGGATACAAGTGGTGTCAGGATATGCGTGGACTGCTGCTTACGGACACAGGATCACCTGGATTAAATGACTGAACTCTTCTCAGGTATTGGAAAAAACAAATTTCCCTCTACTCTTGGTGAAAAATAAAGGGGAAGAACTGCTTTAAAAACAAACTTTAAAAATATACTTAGTATTAGTTGGCTAATACAAAGTGCTTTTGATCACTCAAGTGTGTGGTCAGGAAGGAGAGCATGGGTTTGTGGAAACTTGCCCATAAAGAGGTGGGGCCATGCAGATTTTGAAAAGGGCAGATCTTTTTTGTAATGTTATTTTAGAAAGGGGAGGAAGGCAGACAGCAGATCACAAACACACTTCTGACCTTACCTGAATTGCTTAGACTTAAATTTATGGGTATTATTGTAACTTCCTATTAGAGAAGTCACTATAAACACAACACAGTAACAAGATCAATAATAGCTTTATATATATAAAGAAATCTGTGTTTATATGTGTGTGTGTGTATATATATATATATATATATACACATTTGCTATGTTGTTGTAGTTAGAAGGAATGTTTTTCTTCAGTGCCACAGCAGTAACAGACTTAGGGTATTGCTCTTGTATTCCAGATCTAAAGCAGCACAGATGTACACAAACAAAATAAACAATATAGTATAAAACACCAACAATAATATCAATAATAATAAGTCATTGCTATTGCCATTGCTGCTGAGGAGAACTGTGTCCACTCTAAACAGATTGTGCCACATTTAATGGGTAAACAGCATGATGAGGAAAGGGGTGAGGAAACTTAAGCATGTCTTTGCATAGAAGACAGAAGAAAGGAGAGGACTGAGAGATTCTTCCAAACCATCAGGGAGTGTGCCTGAAATTATAGACCGAAACTCTCTAGTATGTGTACAGGACCAGACATTTCATACAACTCGGCTAGGAAAACTCAGCTAGTGTTCTGGAAAGCAGCTACCTGCAGACAAACGTTGGAGTAAAGAACTTTATTCAGTGGGTGCTGGAACTTGCAGCCACCAGCAGTGGTAGGGGCAGACAGTATCAGCAAGCTCAATGTAGGTGTGGTAAGAGAAAATTGTGACAGTCGGGTTTAAAACTTGATACTTAAAGCAGATGCTGAAAGGAGTAGGTGGGGATATACCCTCCTCAGTTGTACCTCTGTGAATGCTGCAGAAACCTGCAGGGAATAGGCTGCACTTTTTGCCACTCTGAGAAACAGGACCCAGGGAAGCATCCTATTCCTTGGCCTCCAAACCACAGCGAGTGACTGTTGTTGGCAGAGCTTGTTTGTGGGATAAACAGCTGACTGAGAAAAGAAACAACTTCATCTATTTTATATCACCATGTTGGGAATATTATGAGAATGAACACAGTGATCTGGGAACTCTGACAAAGATGCTGAGGGATGATCATCTCTGTGACTTCCACCAGTTTCCAGGTGTTGGTGCTGAGAGTCTTTTTTTAGGGACATAATTCCTTTGCCATGTCCTGGTCTGTCTGAATGCAGCAGAAAATAAAAGATTGTCATCACAAATACAACAGCATCAGTCCAAAAGACTGATATCAATAATTATTAGTAGAAAATATTTACATGAATGATACTTTCATTCCTAGTCCATATATAATAGGATTTATTTTAGATTTACCAAGGGCAACTTTGATTTGGAAGCAATGGATGTTTATACAATTCATGACATTTATGAGTTAAACTTTATTAGATTTTAAGCAGTTGAAAGAATACAATTCTGAAGATCTATAATATTAGCAAATCAAAAGCCATCTGATCAAAAGCATCAACACAGAGTCTTTGAACACAAATCTTAGAGGAAATGTACTATTCCGGATCAATAAAAAAGTAGCTTTTATACAAAACTTGATTAGTACTGGTACAATCCCCTTTCACAAACTAGCAGAGAGAAAAAATCTATGCAGAAGAGCAGAGATCATGTGGAGAAACCGATATCCTGCTCTCGGTACTTTTTTTTTTCCAAAATAAGCCATCATCATCATAATAATAATCACTATAAATAATCAATAGTACTGTACTTCATTTTGTATTGTATTATTAAACCAGTAAAGTCTAATTAGAGTTAGAGTGGAGGTAAGAAAAATGTATTTGAATTTGCTATTATTGAGTCAATTGAAACACCTTTGAATGTCCAAACTGACAAACTGAATGGCTAACTGAAGTGATTACAAGCTCTACTGCAAAGAGAACCTATGGGTTTGCTTTCAGGAATTTAAAGAGATGAGTAAAATTATTCAAAGCATCCTATTCTTAAACACAAGTAAATACATAAAAATCCATCAGGCTCATCAGGATCTCTTTTCTACTCCTAAAATTCATAGCTTAGAGACAGGGTGAAGAGCAGGGTGAGAGGAATCATCAAAGGTGCAAACCGGCTCTCATCTGAGGAAGAATCACGTGAGCTGGGATTGTTCAGCTGGGCGGCTGGGGGTGCCTGACAAGTCTGAGGTGCTTCCATATCTAGTTGGGCTTTAAAACAGGGGTGAATACAGAGAAGGAAACTCCAGTGAGGTCTGCTCTACTAGGAAGACAGAAGTTGCAAATTGGTGGAGCATGACAAAATATTCTTCATGTATTTGCTCTGTTCCTTCCCATTTCCACAGGCCTTTTCTTTAGTCGCTGAGGAGGAGGACATAGGGTTAAGCGGACCCTTTGGTCTGGCTTGGTATAACTGTTCTTGTATGATTTCAAAGAATGCTATGGCCAATGTATACGAAATGGAGAGGAGCAGTTTCCTTAGTTCAGATTAATTTTTCCATGCAGAGTTCTAGGAGGCAACTTCCCTTGGTCTTCCTAAAGCCTCCTAGGCCACAGACATGCATTCAAGCAGGTGCTGCTGTGCCCATATCCCTGAGTGAGTAGCAGCAGGTAGCCCCCTCTCTGTTTTCTCCCCTGCTGGGTAATGCTTTTATTTTAGTGATATGAACATGCACCTTGTTCAGGCATTAATGAACTACGACTGCAAATCTGGCATTAATAGCGCACAGCTAGGAACCCAAAACAAATGCACTGGGTTTATGCAGGCACTTTCTGCACTGATGTGAGCATGCTGTAGTCAAGAGGTGATTTCATGAGTAAGTTCCTATGTTGTTTCTGACTGAGAAGGTGAACCCCACAAATAAATTCATAGACAAAAAACAGAGCTAGAGAGAATAGCTCTACTTGCTCATGATCTATTTTCTAAGTTATAACCACTTTGATAGGCATGTGTTTGCAATGTAAGAGCCTACTTTTGGCCTACTATTTAGCTCTGTGCTTGGAGGTAAAGCTGGCAAGCGGATTAAAAGACTTCATCTCCTTCAAAGGTAAAAAGTGCCTAAAGGTAATTTTCCTCCCAGTGCTGGTTACAGTGGATGCTTGGAGCCTGGGATGTAAACTTGGTGTTTACTAAAGTGCTTGTCATCCTAATAAGGTTTGTAAGCCCAAGCCCATCTTTCTTATACCTTTTTATAATGCTAAAATTTGGGAATGGAATAAAGATATCACACTGCTTTTGGGAGGTCTTTAACTATCAATAGAAATACAGGAAGAAGAGGAAGTAAACCTGCTAGGGATGTTCATCTGTCTCAAATGATCAAATACAAGAGTCTCAGCAGCTTGGAAAGGTGTGCTAATCCTCAAAGGTACCAACAGCCCTGCAAGCCTGAACACAGGTGCTAGACATGGCAGGCGTTCCCTTTCGTGTGTAGATTTGTGAACTGTCGAGGATGTTCTAGCCGAGAAAGTTATAATCAATGGTATAAGCCGTGAAGAAGTTCTGAAAATGTTCCATTTTTCTTTTTTTTTTTTAACAGAAAATCCAAGTGAGCTATGATTAAGGATTGTTTATTAGTTGAATGATGCAAAGCGGGTACTGGTGTCCATAAATGTGGATTTGGAGTTTTATGATAGGTAGAAGTTACTTGTGCAGTTAGTGAAAGAAACATTGAAATAAACATTGCTTACCACATTTGTCACCCTGTCTTTGGAATTATCAAACCCTCTAGGAGATCTTAAAATCTTGCCAGCTCTTTTAGAGGTGTGCATGAGTTAGGATGACCTTTCCAACCTGACTTTTCTGTGATACCATGACTTTATACTTATTTACTCCACACCTAGAATAATAAAGTTCTCCACAGACATTTTCTTAGAAATTATTTTTTTACACAGTCCTCCACCGTGTGTTAAATTACAATGCCCAGATTTTAACTGTAACTATCTGGTGACAATCAAAAATTTGGTTTCACAGGCTAAAGAGTTGTATATTATTAGCATATAAGAACATTATGGAAGCTATCACTAGGAAACAGGAGGGAAAAGGTGGCGGTGTTGACAGTTATTAAGAGAAGCAATGAGAAATAATGAGGAATAGTTTGAGATTATGGAGTACCATTATTACCTTATTGTGTCTACTAATATCATCAGCAACAAAATGGCTACTGATACCTACATTGGCTTTGGCATTAAAATATCAAGAGTAATAGAAATGGTTCCTTCTTATCTTCAGTCTAACATTGGCACGTTCAGCTAGCTTAACGTTACACTCCGTTAATGTCCTCAAGTCTTAGCTTGAAATTGCAAAGCTCAGAAATATAGATTTCTAAAAGCAAGTTTAGATCTGAAAAAATGAGTCTGTGCCATATGTAGGCTCCCATGGACAACAGAGGATTATCACTTATGAAATTTCAAGTCTAGTGAAACAAGTTCTGTGAGTTTTACTGGTTGTTATCAGACCATTTTATGGCAGAAACAAATCTATGTGTCAGATGTTTAAAGAGAGACAAGTTGAGAGATCTCAATACTTTATTGATAATATTGATATGGCTGCAGGAGTTGGTGCTGCACATCAAACCTTGAAATAATTTATCATTTTGAGCCCTATATGGTCTTTGATGTTTAATCTGGAATAAATAAATTCCTGCACAGTATCTTAGAAAAAACGTGCTCATAAATACAAACATTGGTGGCTTCGTGCCTTTCAGCTACCTGAAATGGAAAATTGCTAATCTGTGTGATAAAAGCCCAGGGGTGCATTCGAGCTATCATTTTACATTTGTGTTTTATGAAGCATCATGTGCTTCCAACCTGTTTTGATCAAAATGTGTTAGATTAGGATTGCCACTTAACTGTTGAGTTATATTAAATTAGTAAATGATAGGGATAGTTCAGCTCCTAATGGAGAATCCATAGATTTAAGAGTCATTTGGTAAAAATAGCTATTTATGAACGGGGAAATTGGTAGTTGCTCTTGCCAAGAACGTAACTTGATTTAAAATGGAATAATTCATATAGTTAAAAAAAAAAAAGTGGTTGGAAGGTAAAAAATATCCGACAAGTTCAGGTGAGCTGCACTGTGTATGTATGACAAGCTAGAATGAAGCAGAATGTTGTAAAAATACAAGACTGCATACAAACTTTCTCAAAATACATGTTTTCCTTTCATTTTTGATCAAAGCCTAAGAAGCTTCTGAATAAAGTAGCCAAAATGACTTCAGCTGTAACAAGGGACTTTGATGACTAGCAGAGGACCTCAGGCACCTGTGTAGCAAATTGCTCATCAAATAAGCCCTGCTTAACTATTATTTAAACTGACACCACAGGGTCTTACTTTTTCATTTTAAAGTTCCCTGGTGCCTGTGGCTCTGAGTCTGTGCACGAGCAGATCTTGGCCCCTCTGGGGACCTTCACACCTAGCTCAGATACATCATCAACAACAAGAAACTTTGAATTCCTCCGCTTACATTCCACATGACACTCAATTCAAAAGGGTGTTAGGCATTTAGGTCATCTGTTGTAGCTAGTCCTCACAGCTGTATTTCATTCTTTATTCGCTGTCTGATTTGTAAGGAAATGAAGAAAAATGACTCCATATTGATCTCCTTCAATCAGCTTCAGGTTAGGCCAGTAACAAGCAGTGCAAAAATCAGTGGAAATTTTTCATGAACAAAACATGCCAGAGAAGACATTCCTAAGCTATCCCAAGTATGAAAGGCTTCTTCTGGTTCCCTCAGAATCATACGGTACCGGTGACCTTCTGCGTCATGAGGAAAGACGTCCACACCCACAGGAAGTGCAGCAAATACAGGGTCATGTCCACTTGCCATTATATACGTTCTGGTAGTCGGAAGCAATAAAAGTATAATGGAGTGGAAAACAAGTAAACGACAACACTTTTTTTTTGATCTCTACGTGAGAGAATTAACCTTGGTATTGGCAGTTACATCATACATTTAACTGCGGTACCATTAGTAGCGGGAACAGCTTTTTTTGTGGAGGGTCAA
The DNA here is from genome assembly GCA_003342815.1 of Eudromia elegans. Lineage (NCBI taxonomy): Eukaryota > Metazoa > Chordata > Aves > Tinamiformes > Tinamidae > Eudromia > Eudromia elegans. The sequence goes on from PTEX01000217.1 coordinate 738,071, forward strand.
AAATGAATCATGATCTGAATTCAAGAAACTACTGCCTGTGTAAAAAGTAGCACCAAGCAAAACTGATGTGAGAGGATGGATGAGGAATATCAACAAAAGCCAGTGCAGGTATGATGAGAACAAAAGTGTTCCTTGAGGACTGTTTTATAGGAAAAGACTTATTAGCCTCCTGTGTAATCTCCCCTATCCCCTTACCTGAAAAGCAGACGCAGATGCTCTTTTAACACAGCTTCTCAGCAGCACAGTTTGTACAGTCAGAATTCTGTTCTTAGCTTATCTCCCCCCAGTTTTCTGATAAAGGCTGCTATTTCTGCAAACTAAGTTTTCATTCTGCTTCCCTCTGTTGATTTTTCCATTCTTATTATTAGGTATTCCTCCATATCCTGTGAAAGAACAAAAATGCACATAGTACTGATTGATTTGATAGGGTTTCATATTGGTCATTGCAAAGGCTAGCCACAACCAAAACTGATGGTTTTTATGATAGGAAACGCTTGACTGACTATGTGGTCGACTCATTCATGGTTATTCTATTGCCAGAGAGAAAATACGTAGAGTGGACAAGAGGAGCCTCATCATCCCTAGAACCATCCTGGAGAGACTTCTGCCAAGACTGGATGGTAAGAGCAGTCTCTGGCCTTAGAGACTGGAAATATGAAGATAACAAGAAGAGGAGAGGCACAAAAGTTTTAATTTAGTAGAGTAAAATTAAATTTTAATAAAATGTTACAATTCATAGCTATTACTGGAAGCTAATTCATTACTAAGTGGAGCATGGGCACACATGGGGCAGCTGACAGCTTTGAGGACAGACTCTAGAGGGAATGGAGACGGTGACTCCGATGTCTCATTAGCAATATAGTAAATGGAGAGAAAGCTCAAAATCTGGATGAGCCATTAAAATATTCAAGGTAGAATATATCAGCAAAATTATCACAAAAATTAAGCACACAGTGCACTTAGTCAAAATGAGGAAAAATAAAAAATAATCAGATAACGTTCATGTCCTACTTTGTAACAAATATTAACAAACTTTTTCATGTAATTGTTAACATCTTTTTCTAAAGGTATTTGCATGCTGATGTTCATACTAGGAATATAATTCTTATAAATTAGATTAGTTATTGGAGGAAAAAAACCCAAATATTGTAATTGAATTAAGGACAATTTTTTCATATATTTGTTTACCTTAGGCAGCTTTTTATTCCATACATTGCATAATGCCTGTAATGGGATCTCTGCTATATTAGCTGACACTTTGTACCAGCGGGTATATTATAATCTAAATATGTACTTTGTACCAGCAAGTATATTATAATCTAAATATGTACATACTACAAACTCTGTTAAATATTTTTAAGTAGTGAAAATCATATTCTAGTTAATGCATATCTTATATCTTATCCCTCATCATCACCCCATCATGTTTTTACTAAGCTTTAACAACGGTATTTTGAGCAGCAGATACAGTTTACTTGATTCCTCTTCTCTTCTGAGGGGGAGAGTTATTTACATTTTATAGTGCTTGGTTTTGCAGGATTTTTCCCAAAAAGAATTCAAAGATTTAAAAGAGAGATAAACAAACTGAAAAATTAAGTTGAAGAGACGTGCTTTGCAGCTGACATGCAAATTGCTAAACTTGCAGTGATTATCATTTTCTGTAAATATCATTTCATACTCTTTGAAAGGACCTACCAAAAATTCTCTCTCCTGGGGAAATACTGTATCCTTATGTGGAAAGTTGGACTGTTGCGCAGATACATGCATGAGACTGTTGAACTGAAAAACAAGCTTCATTTTCAACTCTCTGATGCAAATGAAATCTTTGATTGAAGGATTTTATTTTAATAAAATATTGAAGGTATATTTTCCATTCTTTTAATTGATTCCACTTTATGCATTATGTAATTTAATGTATTGCTAAACTTACTGATAACATTTCAGTACTACTACTACTACTAATAATAATAAAAACTTTTCTCAGAATATAAAAATATTTGCAAAGCAATTAGAAATGCATGGTAAAGATGAAGGATGAAATGGACAATAAAAATAATTTTAATCACACCATTGTATGGAAAACGGAACTTTAAAATCGTTACATGTCTTTGAACATTACTCAGAAAAAAATAAATATGAAGAAAGGACTACTCAATTAGTTTACATAATCAACTCCTTGTATAACAAAAATAGTCACCTACAAGGAGAAACCATACCAAAACAGCATTAGAGTTGCAAAGTCAGGTGCTTAAAATGTGAGGAAAGAAAAATAAAAGCTCTCTATGCAAATTTGATTCTTCCTTTTCTTTATGCATACACATTATCAGAGAGCTTTTAATTACATATTTGTATAGGCTTTTCCGTCTTTGGGAAATCCTACCTTACTCAATATTTCTTTTTATCTTCTTCTTTCAAAAATTGATATCAGATCTTATGTGCATCCAAAATGCAAGTCCTGCATCGAATATAAAATTATCTAGTATCTTCATAGATGGTTGTGCTGTGCTGTCGCCATAGCATGTGAGTACTTCATAAAATTAGCTAATCTATGGGTCCCTGCAAAATTAAGCACCATTATCCTCATTTTATAACTTGGAGATTGAGACACACAACGATTAAGGTCAGAATTGTCAAAAGCATCCCCTAATTTTGGATGCCCAGCTCAAGGTGTCTAATGCTTCATTTTCAGAGTACTTAATACTTTTATCACACTTTATCTCCAAAGCACAGCTTTAATTAACTTCAAGTGCATCAACTTTAAGAATGATATTTTACAGTGTCTCAGTCTAGGGGCTCAGAAAATGGATTTATGTCTCTGCATTTGAGAGATTTGAGTATTCTGTGTCACAAATACGTGTTGACAGAAGAGGAAAGTGGTGCTTCAGTGTGTTCCATGCTGTGGAAGGGAGTACCCTCTCATTGTTTTGTACGTACATTTGTTGATATGGAATAGTTACAGAGATCCTTAGCTAGTGCCACTTGAACTGAAACATCCACATCATGCTATAACATCAGGAAATATAAGTATAGGTCCTGAACGTGGTATCTCTAAATCAGCTTGGTGCCACACCTGCAGTAACAAGCCCTGATTTGGAGATGGACTAATTAGCTCACGCAGAGTAATTTAATGGCATAGTTGCTTTGTTTTGGAGCCAGCTCAATTGTCACACTCCACTAGCAGAGCCTCTGGCCCATAGAAATACCTGTGTCTGCTCTCCTTAATCATGATCAATGCCACCCTTTTCCTTCCTTCTTGTCCTTGCTTGTCTGTAGTGCTACCTCCCAGTTCCTCATTGCAAGCTTCATGGTGGAGCCCATTTTCCGTCAATACCAGAGCTGAGTCCAACCTCTGCCATTATAACTGGAATCCCATAAATTTATCTGATGCTTTATTCTGATTATTCAGCAGTGACCAAGTCCAGTCTTCTGCCTGCCAATTCTTTCCCTTTTTCATCCCTTCTTACCAATTCTTTCCGAGTCTTAACTCAAATTTGTTCTCCTTCCCTTTCTGAAACAGTCCACTGGCCTCTAGACATCTTCCTTCTTCTTGACCTGCTGAATGGTCAGCTGGCATACGAATTAAAGAAAAGGAAATTTAATTTCTTCCTGTAGTTACAGCCTTCTCAAAGCATGCTACTATATCTCAGTAAATAAGCCACAGCTGCCCATGAAATTAGATTTTTCAGTTGTTATGGCCAAGGAACCACCTTTGCAGAAATGATGCCCAAATTGTCACCTTGTAGACTATAACTCAGTTTGCACAAAGTATGTGTTGGCACCTTGGTTTATAGCAGTAAAGAGCAGACACCCAAAGGAGTGGGAAAGGAAAGAGGAAAAGAGCCAAGATGTCTCAATCCTTTCTATCTTAGAGCAGTGTATCAGGAATTTCCTGCTAAGGAAATGGGTAAACGGGGTAAATGGAGAATCCTTTCTGAATAAATTAGTCAAGAGCTTAATAACAATGCCTGTGTTTTAATGTTTTTGCAGTCTTGAATGGAAACCAAAGTAACTGATCTGAAAGATCATGATCTGTTGATAACTACTGTCCCAACTTGCCTCCAATCTAAACTTAAATTGAGACAGACTTCCTTAATTATGTTAGCACCTGGATTGTCTCAATTAGTTTAATCTGTGAAAACCTTACTGCTGTGGAAGATATTCATACTTTTGTAGCTTTTATCGTTTGCCTGGAAGCAGTCTTCTGTTTGGCAAATTTATTCACAGAAAAGCAGTTACTGCAAGGAAAAGCAGTAGAAACTTTTTCTTTTTTTTTAATTGAAAACTTCACCAAGGAAAAACTTCTCTCTCTCTGCCCACCTGAATGAATGCAGGCTCTAGGGAAGCCATTTTCACTCAGCTACGAAGCTTTTATTTTTTGCTTCTTCTCAAGAATTTCTGTAAAAAGCTATGTCTTCCTACTGTGATACTTTGAAAACCTCTATCAGCCTCAAGTTTCGGTTTTCTTGAGTTTCTGAGACTATCACTTGTTCCTTCTCCAAAGTAACACTGACTACATGGTGCTATTGGCAACTGGCCAAGATAGGGTCTCTGCTGAAGCATATCTCTTAAATGTCCATAGGAAGGACTTTGTGGCCTGCTTTCCAGGATTGCTCTCTTCTGAACCCATTACCACATCCCGTTCTGGAGTATGGTTTGCTTTGCCTTGTGTGTAAGGCTGCCACTATTGCCTGGTTGAGGGAAAGGTGAAACCAAGCTTTACCTCTTCCCACATCTCAAAGTAAGGTCCACGCTGCTCAACTGGATTAATAATAGCACAGTTCCCCTTTGCCTTAAAGGTGCTGGTTTCTGATAGACCTGATGTAGGCTGTGCATGATGTGGCACTCTCTCTGTCATACAGATGTGCCTGATTGCAGGAAGGGATCCCTGTGTGGAAGGAATAAATGAACGATCCGTTTCCCACAAGTATCCTGTGGCAACCTTCCTTTCCTATGTTCTGCACAGTGAGTCACCGAGTTGGCGCAGTGATATGTCATCTGCCCCTGGTGCACTCCTCTGCCAAGTCCTGTGGGCTTGCTTTCATCACTGCTACTAGGCGGTGCAAAGGTAAACCCGCTCTTAAAATCAGGGAGAAACAGCGGTATCATTGACATGTTAATGCTCAGTTTGCATTGTTGCACAATGGGGTGGTTTGATTTTCTCTGTCGCTGCTGTGGATTTACCCAAGCTTGCTCCCAGCTTTAGTTCAATGTCTAGTGCAGGAAAGATTAATAAAAGGAAATGTCTGACTACATATTGCTATGTACGATTACTTCTGAGAACTTACTCGAAATGCCTGAAGAATTTTGCATGCTTGGTGAGTGTATGCTATTGAACAGCTATGTGTTATGGGAGTTATTTGTATCACAGAAAATGTTTTCGTTTGTCTCGATTCTTTGCATGCATAAGTACAAGCATGGAAGTCTCACTTCGCCACCTGAATCTTTTAGAAACGCTAGAATCCTGATACTTTTCCAGGATGTGAAATACTCATTGTGTCCAGGATATGACAGGTGTGACGTGCTGGAGCTTGGAATTTGTTCCTGGAATACCAGGTTGTTGGAATTCAGCCTCGTTCTGTTCCTAATCATGTTGTCCAAAATGGGAATTTGAAGACAAGACAGAACTTGGAAAAATACATAGAGTTACTAGAACTTCCTCCATGTTCCTCGTTGTTCCAGTTCTGGAGAACAGGACTGACTGTTCCAATCTGAGCCTTCTGATGGGGCTTCAGTGAAATGATCTTAGTGGAATTTTTATTGAATAATTTCCACTCTAGGTAAATATCTTTTAACTTCCTACATTTGGGTCCAGTTCATGGGATAGAGTGTTCCACTGGTTTGTGTAATAAAAATAGAATTTTACAGATCTATAGATATACAAGCCCACTGTATTTTCAATAATTGCATAATTCATTAGTAGCAATTGGTGATCTCAGTCAAAGAGAGGGAGTAAACAACTCTAAGTGTACAGGTAAGTGGCAGTAGATAACAATCACTAAGATTTTGACCATTATTGATATAGTTTTCTTCCTCATTGTGACCTGAACCGCTTGAGAACTCTGAAGTTTAGGAAAATAGCAAGAATTCTCAGATATCTCCTCTCAATGCATGTAGAAAAGACTGGCCTTTATCCCACTTCAGGCTGATATTTTAATTTACACAAGAATTTGTAAAAGCTAAAATACAGGTACTATTAAGAAGACCTTGGCATATTGTAGCAATGTTTTATAAAATTCATTCAGAGATCTATTTATGATGATTTTGAAATACTAATCAGTTGTTATTTTGAAAATACAAATTTCTGAGTTATATTGATTACTGATTACTGTGATCTTTTTGTTTGCTCTGTTCTTACAAAGCCACAGAGAAACAAAGTTAGTGCTACCTGCCAAGCAAGATGAATATTTTTATTAACTCAAATTAAGTCAACATGAATTAGATTTATGAAGAGATTTATGAAACTGTGTCCTAATTAACTATAATAGCATAATAATGAACAAATACTATGCAATGTTTGATAACAGATCAAATGTTGTAAAGAATTTAATGTATATACTCACCATATGTCATCCTGTCTTCCTGCAACTGGAACCAAGCCAAAATAGAGACATGAATCTGACCAAATCTCTGCATCAGGTCCTGTGGCTTCATGCCCATTTGTCCTCTGAAATGTGATTGAATGCCCCTGTGTGACCCAGGACAAGTCTGTCTTGTTCCATGTGGTAAAGCATGTTCCTGGCACGAAGCAAGGAGAAATCACACCCTCACTTGTTCCCTTACTTATGCTCTCTGTTGTAACTACCAAGTGGGTTTAAATTCTCCTTACAAGCTGAGAAACAAGCCCTAATTTGAACTGGAAGATACATCTCAAGCATAGCAGTATGTCTAAGCTCAAGGATTTTTGTCAAAGCCTAGAGTGTCTGAAGGGCAATTAGTACAAAGGCAGTTAGATGTTTTTAGGAGTTCAGAACCATTTTTATAAGTGTTGGTAAAAGTGATCAGCAGTGCAATTTGCTGTCATCTTAATACAGTCTGAGAAGACAGGCTGTTTTAGATATAATGGATCTTTGTGATTTGTTACATCTACAAAGACCAAAGTTTGATCTATTTACTGACAAGAGCAGGAAGCTAAAGGACACTATGCTTTGTTTCATTTTTAATTTGTCAGAAGCTTACATTGCTTTTATTGATGGGGTAAGGATGAAATAGTGTTCAGGTATTGCTGGTCTAATAAATTAGAAATAAATTTATTATGCATGTGAAAATAGTATGAAGTAAGGATATTTCTACCCATAAAGTATTTCCCAGTTTGCTTTGCCGTTTGATAGAGCTGTGTAATATTGACACAGATTTTAGCTCTTCTCTGAAATTAGGAGAGCTAGCTATAATTTTCCTTGAACTTTGAAACTACCATTCATATTTCTCAAATTTTATGATTTCAGTAGATTAGAAAAATCCAGAAGACGCCCTCCTAGTGACAAAGAAAAAAAACTCCATTAAATATTTTTAGAGAAAAAAATTTAATTCACAGTACATCTGTAATGTTCAGTGTTAGAGGTCAAGGAGGAGGTTGCGTGCAAATCAAGGCATAGAGATACATGGCTGCATGTAGCAAGGTTCCTGTAATTCATTATGGCAAAAGGCTAACTATGTAAATGGCATATGATTACACAGAATTATGTAATTAATCCACTAGTCAAGCTAGCATATTATCTGACTTGCGATATTAGCTGAGACCTGCTGAAGACCTCAGACAAAGCTTATCTGACATAGTAGTCTGGGCAGCAGTGTCACCTCAATTCCACTGTAATTAGGGAATCATATAATATAAATGTAATATAAATTATTGCTGTTTTATTTCCCAATAAATAGGTTTAGCAATTTCAGTCTATAACCTATTAAGTGGCCTTAGTGCCTTCTCAACTTCTTATTTTTCCATGATTTTTTTCCATAAAAAAATAAAAACACTATTTTAGAATAGCTATATATTCAAATATAAACAGTAGTAACGTTAGTGCTTCGAAAGGCCTCGCTGCCTCACAAAAACAAGGAATTTTGTTTTGTCATTACCTAGCTATGGACAATATCATTTTGTTTATCAGACTTTGCTACAGTTTTTGATATATATGTTTTCAGGTATTAATCGAGCAAGATGATATTACTCGTTCAAAAGGACGCAATGTTAGCCAGATCTTCCAACAAAGCACAGAGAAGTGATGAGTAGTAAATAGACAAAATACTACTTAAAGAAACCTGTAAACTGCCCTCCTTCACCGTTTACATGAAACCTATCGGACATGAAGGATGGCAGTGCAGAGTGAGTGGTGTTCAGAGGTATCTGTCATTTTTCCTGGGGAAACCACTAGCACTAAAAAAGAAATCACAAAGGCTTCAAGAAATTATTTCTCGTAATTATTTCTCAACTGTCTGAATCTTAAGTTGTCCATTTTCCCAATTGAACAACTTTCTGCCTTTCAGTACCAAGCTCTTCACTGCGATCCGTCCCATCGTGCTATTTCTGGAACAGACATTTCATGTCCCTGCATCTTAGTTGCTTAGAGATAAGATGATCTGGATCTTCTGGAAATCCATCTTCTGGATTTCCAAATGGGTATTCTGGACATATTCAAAACTTCAAAACAAACAGTGAGGCTGTCCATATGAACCAGTATCTGATAAATTAAAACAAGAGTGCTTTTACTTCTGAATTAATTGTTCCTTTCAGTATCTTCTACTACTGCAGTTCCTACTACTAAAGAGAACTGATCCACCAGCACTTCTAAGCATGCTGATCAACTTGTAAAAACCTGGGATGTGGTGAGAAGAAGGAGAGCAAATGTGCAATGTTGTCTCGCTTGCCTCTGGAGGCAGGGTGACAGAGTTGAAGTGGATAATGAAGGGAAGTGGTGAACTTGATAATGCTGCAATCAGTGGTAGGCACCTCCGGTTATTGCTAGAAAAGCCCTGGAGCTGGGAAGATATCCTAGCAAACGCTGCCATCTTTAAAGTGCTTATTTTCAGGGCAATAAAGACATCAACTAGATTGACTACATACGAAGCTATATGTGTGGGGAAAATAAAAAAAAGAAAGAAAAAAGGGTCCAGAACAGGGCCAAAGCACACAGAGAGGAAAAAGCTGTCCATTTGCCCTCACTCGCTCTGGGAAGAAAAGGATTGCAACCCTCGTAAGTGCAGACTCTGTGCTTATTCCTGCCCTGCTTTTTTCTGCTCTCTCGCCTTCTCTGTAGCATGGGCAACCAGAGCAGCCAGTGTCCCAACCAGACTGTGGCCAAGGCTCCGGGCTGCAGCAGTGGATGCCGGTTGCTGTATGGCAATCATGAGAGATTCCTTCCTGACTCTGCTTTTTGCAGTACATTTTCTTCATGAGCTTCCGAGGGATTTGTCGCTGACCATGAGTTGTAGAGAAATTGAGATTCACTATAATTTTATTGTCTAAAATAGAAATGACCAACTAGTGTTGCAAGGATTGGACTCATCAGCCACTGACACTGAGGACAGTGCTGTGGTTGTGTTGCTGTGAGAAAAGTACAAACCTGAGTTGTGTGACAGGGTTTAGTAGATCTGTTGGACATTGTACTGATGAGACCTATGAAAAGCAAGTGGCCCTGAACATAGAGTTGACCATCCTAACCCATAAGCCTGTGCACTGTAAGATCAGCGCTCCTGAATTCTGCCTAGCAAAACAGAGATGTAAGACTTTGACTTCATTTGATTTGTTCTAGATTTACAGGGTTGTAATTCAGATTTTTGCCTCAAAAGGACAGATTTTCATGATGACTTTATTTTTCTCATTTAGAGTGCCAGGAATTAGACATTCTGAATGAGGTAAGATCCTTAGGGAGATATATTGTCTCTTTATACAATTACATCCTTTATGTGTGTGTGTAAGGGGTCAGAATAATTTTTTTCAATGCAGGATCACCTTGCTGAAGTAGCACATGAACCAATAGTAAGTGGAAGACTGTAAGCATCTGATGAAATGTTTTCAGGATTAAAATGTGTAGGCAGTTTAGTTATGGCTATCACCCTGTTCTAGCTATTACATTTATATGTAGGTTTGCCTCCCTGCTTAGAAGACTCTGTACACCCACTTGGATGTGTGTCTGTGTTTACATCCTTCATACTTATTTACATAAACTTTCAAATCCATCCTCAGGTTTTACTGCATATCCACACAGCAAGAATAGTGGGTTCTTGCTCAAGGCATCTTCTTTCAATAGCTGACTTACACCACCCTAAAATTCTGAAAACGTCTGCTGCATCTCAATTACCTCAAAGCCCACATTTCTTTCCTGCTAGTATTCTGACATCAGTTAGCACTGAGAGTAAGATGGGATGATAAGTAAACACAATAAATAAATGAAACAAAAAGAAGACCCCTCACCCAGACATTAACATCTGCAACCTTAAGTATACATGGAAACAATGTCTCCCTTCCTGCCTTTATCACCTCATTTTTTTTCACCATCCAAAGATCTCACATGATGACACTTTCATGTGCTGAGTCATACCACATACCAGCAGTGCATGGTTATTTATATTTTTTATTGGTAGCTAGGATCTTAGCAACAGACCTACCACTAGCCTGGGAATAAAGTGGGAACCATACACAAAGAGTCCTCAGCCTGTAACTATTTACATATCAAGCTTTTGCAGTGTGCATAGCCCCATTATTATGATACTTGTGATAAGTTCAGTATGTGCAAGAGTTGCTCCCCCACTGAGGGTTGCATATGTTTTAGACTGGAAGTTAATTGGACATGGATTTTACCTTTTTATATTTGTGAAAACCAGTGCATATCTCTATAGGGTTATCATGCAGCATAAGAGTGATCTGCTTGTGAAAAGAAGGTGTGGGTGAGTTTTGTACACACCAGGGTGTGTTTTTAATTTTGTAAGTGTCTGTGGAGACTTTTGCATATCTCATCACCTCACCCCTCCTTTTATCTTCCTTCTCTTGTTCTTTTTGTTCTACCCAATCCTTTAATTTTCGTGCCCCTTTTATCTCCTTTGCTTCTTTCCTTCTGCCCTGCTAGAACGTCTGCTTTCATCTCTCAGACCCTCTTCTCACTCACTCTGCACTCTTCCCCTGAACCTGTATCTCCAAACTAACTCTCTTCTTTACAATCCACATTAATAATCCCACACCCTTACTTATGTTGGTCTTTAATCCTGTGTTTTGTCTTGGTACATTAAGGCTGTTGGCTCTTTTGGGCAGGGAATGCCTTATCTGCTGATATAGTACTATGCATAATTCCTTGCAGATACTCTGAAACAGCAACAGAATTGATCTTGCACAGAATCTTTTTTATCCAGTGCTGGTCTGTCCTGTTCCTTGCAGATTCCATAATATTCAGATTACAGACTCCATAATATTACCTAAACTAAGATAATTATTTTTGAATTCAATGGTTACAAAAGAAGAAACTACTCAGAAATTAGCTGGTAAAGATATTTCTTTACAATATCTGACAAAGTACTGACAAAAATACTGCATTTCTGTTAAAGATAATTATAAGCCTGGTTCTGTCTTCCTGAAATAGTCTCCTAATTGCATCACTCATAGAGAAAAACCCAGTGTGCCCATCATGAACAGAGTGTTTTAATCTCATCTATGGGAGAAAATCAGAGACAGTTTATCCAGGCGTTTGTGATTCGATTGTGACAGTAGCACTTGTCTTGTATGGCAAGAGTGACACTGAGCAAATAGTTGGAAAGCTATAATCTTTTCTTCATGTTGCTTTGGCAGTCTCTAGGCTATAATCATCTTCAAGATATACTACTAATAAATTAATGGTACTTTGGCCTTTTTAACATGCTCAGATACCTGACATATGAATCAGTTTCCATGTTTTTGCAGTATTTCAGATAGTTTAGACCTGTCAAGTGTAATATTAATCAGATATTATTTCAATTCATATTCTGACAAGTTCTGAAATTTAGAGTCAAGTGACAGAATATATGCAATGAAGATGTTACCAGTTGTGATCAATAATAAACCTCTGCCCTACAAAAAATAAAGCAAAGCTCTCATATTTACTGCTGTAGATTTACTTGAGTGACTTTAGATGATATTTCAACATTGTTTTTCAAAACAAGTACTATTTTCTGGAAAAATGTCAATATGCTTCACAAAGAGTAGCAAATTTTTAAAAATATTGGTAGCTAAAATCTAACTTTTCTTACCCTTCTCTCCATTCCAACTTGAGGCTTTAATCTGTCATCAGAAACAAGTTCTTGAACAAAATTTCAACATTTTACTTCTATTTTTTATCTAATTTGTTAATCAGCAGAAGCTTTTCATTTCTGCTCTGCTTAACAGAGACAAAAGAGAAGGAGAAATGTCAGGAAAATCATGTTCCTATACAGACACATGACATAGTTGTGGATATAATTGCCGTCAACTCTATCAGATCTTCACATTTTCTTTCTTGAACAGACATCTCTGGTATCTCTGAGATCAGACCTAGCTGTTAAGTGAAGCTTCCTTATTTCCCATGCCAGTGTGAAAATGTAAATATGTGTGATGTGAAATATGAAAGCATGAAAATAAAGCTAGATTCTATCACCTTCTACTACACAAACTCTTTAATAGATGTCCTCTTTCTGGGGTAACCTGCAATGGTGCTAGTCCTATATATTTTTTTTGCACTACAGGGAGGTCCCTTTTTTCAGTGGAAAGCTAGACTCTGCTTTCATATATGTGCTGCCTGACTTTGCTTACTCTAACAGCAGTGAAGGTTAACCATCTCCCTCCCTTTTCCAACCCATAGTTTGAATGCACAATTCATGCTTTCTTTCTTACTTCTGATCTCAAGTAGGAGATCTCCAGAGATCACATAAATCCATAGGATGGCTTGAAGACTCCTCACCACTTGAGGTAAGACATAGGCAATTACTATCTTTGGATATGCAGATATGGATTGTAGGAATGCAAATATGAAAAGAACCAAGCATGAGGAATAGGTGTTTCAACTTGCCATGTGTTAGAATGGATGCCACAAAACTTTGGGAAGGCTCTGATCCTTTGCTATAATGAGAATGCATCTTTCATTTGTGTTGTATATACAGTGTTATTGATTGAAGACCATTTTAGTTTATTTGCTGGTGTGTTTTCAACACACTTGTGAAGAATAATTATTTTGGAGGAAGAAAATCAATCAGGAAGAATCTGCGTGATACAAAGGGATTTATTTGTGATGGGCAACAAACTTCTGCTCAAAAAAACAGGCCCCTGCTAAAAATGATAATTAAAAAAGGCCTGCTAGCTCTGACTTGTGTGGCTGTTCAGCTAGGGTTGTCTGATTCATATACTCCTACACTAGCCCTTCAAACAGCTGCTTTCAGTAGACTGAACATTTGGAGGGATTACACCTGTCACTTGACCAGTACCGCTGGGAATAAGAACTCAACCAAAGAAAGTGGAAAATAAGCATAATCAAAATTATTCCTTGCTTTACCATTGCCACATATCTACCTGATTCTGGAAGCCACAGACAGACCTGGCTCCAGGAGTCAGGATCAGCTGAGGAGTGTCCTTGGAGGTACATAGTATGGAATTGTGCATTCACCTAAGTCTCCTAGATATCTACCTCATACACTCTTTTAGCTTATGTCAAGTATAGAGTGAAGGACTTGAGGCAGAACCTGGTGTGCTGTTCCCCTTCCCAGCTGCCTTGGGGGGTCATTAGACCCATATAGGTGAAAATCTGGACATCATTCTGCTTTGTCAAGTCATTTGCCTCTTTTTTTTCTTTTTTTTTTTTTGGGTGACTGACATATCTGTTTTTGCTGAAGCGATATGAACTACCCACTTTTAGCATCCATCAGACCACTTAACAAGGAACACCTTCCTTCTTCGCAGAAAACAAGCAATTGGAAAATTTCACACATAAGTCCATATTGGCAAATGGGTTGTCAGAGGGTCAGGATGTTCAGTTCTGCTCTCGTTTACAACCGTCAGAAAAAGCAATAGCTTTCAGTGATGTGCAAAATTAGCGTGAAGTAGTACAGATTAGTGCCAAAAAATGTACAAGCTGAAATAAATTATTAGGTCATCTTGTCATCTCCCTGCAGTGCAGGGAGAACCTTACTGTGTATTTATTAGTTAAACGAGAATGACTGGTTTTAAACAAGCCAAGCTGTGTAACTTTTCTGTTCCCCCATAGGAGTATCCCACATTTACATTCAGACAGATCCTCCTGCAGAATCCCTAAATTTCATTTTTCATCTATTTTTTTCCTTTTTGGTTGTTTTACCTACTTTTATTAATTTAAATTAGTCCCTCTTCCTTCATTTTACTTGTAGATGTGAATGTGATGTATCTGCAGCTGTGAGGCCAATCCCATCTTTCTCATCTGCATCTCCCAAGTGGCTCAGATGGGTTTAATCTGGAGCACAGGTCTGTAGAGAGAGAGGGCACAGAAAGACACAGTTTGGAGGCTAAGGTGCATCTTGACTTTGGCCTTGGCATTGCCAAAGACATGGCAGCAGACAGGCAGGAAGCAAGAGCTTAGAAGACCCAGTGTCTCAGGCGTTCTGCCACTGTACTGATAAATAGACTATCAGTTTGTGTCTTCTGAGTATTTTGGTTTCTCTATGCAGCTCTATACTATTTCTTCTCTATCCTTCCTCTATATTCTATGTCCTATTCTTTTACAGAAAAAAAACCTTCTTCTCTGAACTATTTTTTATTAATGAATCCCTTTCTCAAGTGGTGAAGACTTCAGCTGACTCAGCGTTACAGTTGTGGCCTCGGTTGTAAATGCTAGTACTAGAATTCACCATTCCAGGCATTGTTCTTTGTCGCTTCCACTTCTCAGGAAGCCCCAGTGTTGCTAATGGGGTTGTCTGCATGACAACCACATGTATATTTAAACTGATTGGAGCTTTCTTATATGTACATTTTTTACATATTGTCATCTACAACATAGGTGACTGTTTCCACAGAATGAACTGCTGGTGTTTCAAAAGCCCGTGGAACAAGTTTCCATGTAAGTATGCTTTACTATGTGGTGTTCATGTTTCCCTTGGCAAAAAAATCAATACTTTTTAGAAGTCTGAGGAACCATCTACAAATTGCTCCTTTGAACTAAGTTGCAACAGGTAACACATAATAGCAAGGGGACATTCTTTTTCTTTTTTTTTCTCTGATTCATTTTCCACCTTTGTTTCACCCCTTTAGACTCATTTCCTAAAGGGATATCCCATTCTAACATCCTGGTGTGTGACACCAGGAAAGACAGTTTCCCATCTCCTTTGATATACACCTCATGGCTTTGATGGAAACCTATAATGAAATGTGCTTATAACTATTATTAATACTTAATAAACAAACACCTTACACACTGGAATCTCTAAAACTTAGTATGAACAAATACTTTGTGTCCCAGTGTTTCCAAAGCCAAAATCTGTTTAAAATCATTCAAAAACATAAAGCCTAACAACTTTTTTTATGCTGATGAAAATAAATACTTACAGTGGCTTTGGAGAATCTGTCTACACAGATTCTTATACCCATGGATACCTTGCCATCCCTCTTGAGATTACTTTTGTGAATACAAACAATGAAAAACTGTTACCAATACTCATTCTGATTCTTGACCAGCATGGCAATCCTCTAAAAACAGGGAAAAAATACTTTATTACTGTTCTGCCTTCAAGTGTTCAGTCAGTAAAACCACGCACCATGTTCTGCACTGGATAGGGTTGGTCTACCAGAGGTGAGATTTGCACTCAATTACAATCAGAGATGTGTATCTTGGTAAGTACCTCCGTTACATGAAATGTATTTTTCTATTTAAACCTCCCAATTTTGGCATAATTTGACCATTTGATACTATTATATTTTGATTGTTTAAGTTGTAAATAGATACCCCCCAAAAAAAACTATCCCCTGTTTATTAACCAAAACTTATATAGAATGTATTTTATCCTTAGTTGTGGAATGTTTGGGTTCCAAGGAGGAAAATGTTGAGCAATACAGCTGCAGCTGCTTATTGCAAAACGAAATCTTAGACGTTTGTGATTAAACTACCAGGACTACTAGGAATAGCACAGGGGTCCTGTCAACGCTATTGTCTCCAAGCGGTGCTGACAAGAAGGCAGGCTGGCATGTCACACCCGAGAAGAACCTCGTTTTGTTGAATGCATGTCTTTATATCAGCACCCCATCATTTCCTGGATGAAGGAGCCACAGGAAAGAGTGATGAGAAGAGAAACAAAGCTAAGAACAGCAGCTTAAAGCAAGCATCTCTACTGTGACAACCAGAGTAGATTAAAGGTGTCAGATGAGAGGCAGGTCTTCCTTGGAGTAAAACATAAAAATACACTTATGCAACTGACTGTGTTACACTACCGTGCAGACATCCTTTGGTATTTTCCTTCTCATTTAATGCTCTGGAGAAATCTCTGCGTTAGAGCATCCTGTGCATGTCAACAGGTGTGATGGGAGGTAGACAAAACCCACGATGAATTAAATCCTTGATCACTCATGTTTATGCAGCCCTCTGGATCCAAGAGGGTGAGCTAAAGCTGTCTGCCAAGATGTATGCAATGCTATTCTGCAGATTGTCACTATCAGAGGCAACAGGAAAACTTGTTATTGTGGAGTTCTTCTAGGAACTGGATTCTGGCTCTTTATCTACATCTTGGATATTGTTTGAGACCCCAGACCACATTTCTGCCAACACTGACTCATCTTAGGAGGAGCTTCAGAGTCCCAGCATGACAGATGCAGTGTATTTGCATTTAGGGACTACACAGGATATGACATTACCTGTCTTTGAGGCTCATGGAATACCCTTATTATTAAACTATGTTCACACTTAATTGACTTAACTCTTTATGCTGATTGACGCATACGGAAAGGAGTTATATTTAGACATATTTCCTTCTGTTCTGTTCTTGCAAATGCAAAGGAAACAAATCTAATAAGAATCTTATTTCCAAGGTTTAAAATAATGTTGAAAGTTTTGACTAGAGACTTGGAGTAAGAAAAAAAGAAAAAAACATTATTTAAACACTGGATTGAGGAGACTCACTTCGAATATCAACTTTAAA
Source organism: Eudromia elegans (assembly GCA_003342815.1). Lineage (NCBI taxonomy): Eukaryota > Metazoa > Chordata > Aves > Tinamiformes > Tinamidae > Eudromia > Eudromia elegans. Next base: position 755,153 of record PTEX01000217.1, read on the forward strand.
CTAAGTCATTTCACTTTTAGGTTTCCTTAGAATGCAATCTCCTGTAGCTAATCTATGACTCTTCCAGCCAGGTTACCTTTAAAGCTGTCTTTAGGCAAAAATTATATATTCATCACTGATTTTTTTGATTTAATGGTACACTTTAGCACTGGTGGTCAACTCAGGAGGGCAGATGAAGGTTTAAGCAGTACAGTATGCAATAACTGAAACAGCAAAAACATAGAAGCAACAAGTGAAAAGAAGATAGCGCCAAGTGAAAAGTAGCCTTGCATTTTTGTCACTATTGAGAAAAGAATCCTCTTTGTATGGGTATCTGTAGGTATAATTTGTTATACCTACATTAATATTATGCCTTTATAATGCTATATTATAAATATATATGCAATGTATATTTATATACTAATATAGTACCTTTATAATGCTATATATTAATAGATCCCTGGAACATCTGGAAAATCAAAAAGAGGAGAAGGTAATCACATGAAGATGTTAAACAAAAATAACTATTGTGAAACTGTTAAAATACAATGTAAGATTGCTCTGTAGTCTGTTTAGTTTGAAAGTCTTGCAATTCTGCTGAACAGAATTGTGAGAAGATGCCTGTAAAATGCTAGATTTGGTGATGAGCCACTGTTTCATCAAGGCAAAGGGTTTCACTGTGTCATGAGAAAACTGGAAGCACAAAGCTTGTGGATGGACTGTGTATCTGAATCACCACCTAGCAGATCTGAAACTGTATTTTTTGCCCTTGCTTATGCACTGTATCTTCAAAGAGGACTGCCCTGGCAGTATTTTGGAATTAGAATTTTGAGAATTCAATGGAAATAGACAAATTCAAGCGTTTTGTCAGCTTAAAGGCTCAACTTCTGATTTTTGAAGGGACTGTCTCCAATAACAGATCTCAGCATTAGAAACAGCTTCTGACTGCCTGTGAGTGTTTCTCATTTTATGCCAAAAATTTCATGTTATCCCTGAAGCAGCAATTTAAACTGCCCAAGAGGATTTTCCCATTATTTTTTTACATGTTGTACATGTTGCTCCAATTAAAAAAAAAAAAAGCATCAACAAAATTATTAAAAATGACAGCTGTTCGCTAACATTGCCAACATACTTTAGCATTTACAGAAATATGTACTACCAATATTGCACCCATAATTACGTTGGGCAATCCCTAGTGTATTTTGTAATTGGATGTTATTGAACTTTACTGACAGTCACTAAGCTTGTTTTTAACTGCAGTTACCATGAAGAATATTGCTTTCCTAAAGCAGACACATACTCAATACCTGTAATAAGTGATATGAGAAGAGTACACCTAAAATATCATTAAAGAAATTATTTAGATTATTATTTATTAGGAGTGATTAGGTTAACATTTGCTATATTTTTTTCCTAATGCTGATTGTTGGAAGACATCCATTTCTTTGAACAATATTTACAGATACTAATTCATACTTTTCAGTTTGGATTTTCATCTGAAAGAGTAAATTTGAAAATCCATTCAGAAATCAGAAATCCCATACATAACACTGCTGTTACATTTTGTGGTACAGCTGACTTTTAGTGTACAAATTTGTGCTTAGTATCACAGGATCATAATATAACTCAGAGGTGAAGGGACTGACAGTGGTCTATGAGATCGGACCAGGTTGCACAAGACAGTGGTGGCTGAAAATTTCCAAGGACAAGAGATGGCACAGCCTGTCTGGATAACCTCCTTCCCTGCTAGGCTATGCTCATGGGGAGAAAGTTTCTCCCTATATTCAGTCTGAATGTCTCTTGTTACAACTTAAGGTTTTGTCTCTTGCATTCTCTTCATGCTACACAGAGCCTGGCTCTGTCTCCTCACAATCTCCCCATAGTCACTGAGGGGCTGTTGGTAGGTCCTTCAAAGCCTCTTCTCTGTATTGGAAAAGTTCAGTTCCCCCAGCCTCTCCTCATGGGGCAGATTCTCCAGCCTCACTGTCCTCGTGGTCTGCACTGAACTTACTTCACTTTATCACGATATTTCTTCTGTTGGCAGAAGACAGAAATGGACACCGTATTACAGATGTGGGCTAACCGCTGCTGAGTAAAAGGAGATAACCCTTTCCTTGACCTACTGTTCATGGTCCTGTTGATGCATCCCAGGACACTGTTGACCATCTTTGCTGCCAGGACATGCTGCATGTTCATGTTCAGCTCGCTGTCCACCACGGACTTCACTCTTTTTCAGCAGAGCTGCTCCTGCACCAGGTTATGTTCCTCCAGGTTGACAGGGGCTATTCGCATCTGTGTGTCCTTGTTGATTTTCATTATTTGTCCTCAAAGTGCAAGTCAGAGGAGACAGTTCAATAAAAGCACATGCCCCATCTGTGAGGACATTCCAAGCTTTACTGGTAACTGAACCTCACAAACCCCTGAACCATGAAGCTGAGGACCATTTTCCTTTCTGTTTTGGCTTTCTCTCTGCCTTAGGAAAAGCATGCCGCCACTGTGTGTTTTGACTTTGTCATCTTCAAATGTGTTTATAAGCATACCTTTCTCTGTTTGCAAAGTATTCCTGGCCAACTTTACTGGAGATATTTAGGTTCTTTTTTTTTCCTCTTTTTTTCTTTTTTTTTTTTTTTTNTTTTGAAAATGAGAGAATGAGGATCCTGATTTTTAATTTAGTTAGTTTGATTTCTAAATTTGAACAGTAACATGAGAGTAATTTCTATCCAAAGCATTCCATCACATTTGTCTTGGAAATTAGCAATAGGAAGAACTGCCTCCCATAGGCAATGTTTCTTGGGCTTTAAAGAAGGACATAAATGTTCTGCTGTTCTCAGGTGAAGTTTACACATATTTTTTTTTCAGCTTCTTTAGGACATGTGCACTCCGCAAAAAACCAGGCCAAACTTTCAAACTGTATTTCCTGCTCTGATTCACAGCCAGGGAGGTATGCTGTAAACCCCATGCAGCAGGGTGTGACTCTGCTTGTTGCAAACATGTTCATACAGATCCTCACTGAATGCCTTTAAAACACAACACTTATTTCTGACGGAGGAATTAACTCCTTCAGTATACAAAAGTGTTCCTGAGCTTTACCAGTTTTCATGTTCGACTTTTTGTTTTAAAATGTCCACAGTGTGCTTACAAATAACACATCTGAGGTGTTGAGAAAGCTAAGTGGGTTTTTTTGTTGTTGTTTGTTTTTCTTCTAAGAAATACAGCAAAAGTTAACAATTGTTTGTTACTTTTAGATCAACATTTCATCTTTCATGAATTAAAAACTTACTCAGTATGACACGGGTCTTCTTCATGATGGTAGTCATGGTAGCCAGCTGTTGCTGGACAGACCATGCCACAGATGGCTCTACTAGAAGTTTTTGTCTGTAGACTTAGAAGATGCAATGACAACACCCCTGTTACCTTCAGCAGGATTTGACACCACTGCTGGTTTAAATGAGATTCTTTCTTGAAAGTTGTATCCACAGTAGTGTATAAGAAGGAGTTAAACAGAGTAGTGAGGCCTATATGTCTGCGCAGGACTCCTTGTGAACAGTAAAGGGCAGTTCCATCTCCATCTCATCCACAAAGACTGGAACTTCTTAAATGTATATAAAGAAAAAAAAAAAAAGAAGAAGAACTTTGCACAAAATTCCTTTGGAAGAGCTTTATACAGTTTGCAAATATCATTAGCATGATAGGTTCTGATTTTTTTTGGGGGAAAAAAAGCATTCAAACACAATGAAAACATGCAGCTAAAACATAAACCTTGGGAACAGGAGCTCTTCAAGGAAGCATTGCTTAGCTGTATTTTCCTCTCCCACACCAAGATGTGCTGTATTGACATTCTGTAAAAGCTGTAGGTGTGGTCAGCAGTAAATCATGACTCCTCTGGGGAGTTCACTCCTCTGCACCTTGAGCTGTATTGTGCCCCAGGGGGGCTGTCTCACAGCATACTCACACGTAACTCTTTCTTAGGTAAAGAATCCTCAAATTCATGTTACAACATGGAAAAAATATTTCTGTAACATCAGTACTTTTCCACTTGAGCTTTTTCATATATGATTATCATCCTTCTGCATAAGACCTCTGCCAATTTGAAAATGTAAATGTAGTGCCAATGTAAACCTAGTTCCTGTGAAAAGAAATATCTTGGCTGTGCATCCAGTCAGACCCTGCAGGATTTTGGCATTTCTCAGAAAGGTGGTATTTACCTTTCTGATGGAGTGCCATGCATTAAAAGACTACTTACCTCAAAATGAAATTTAAACCAGCCAAGTTAAAAAAAAAATAAAACCAACCAAACAAAACTCCTCATCCATTAACATAGTTTGCAGGCTTGGAAGAAGAGCTTATAAGGCAGTGACTTCCTTAAATAAAATCTCAAAAATTTGGATGCATTTGGGTGCTCAAGTTGACAGAAAGAAATATTTGTGTACCTAATCTCAGTGGTATCAGTGTGATAGCATAGTTGTTAGGTTTGACCCAGAAAAACACACAGTCATTACTGAAGTATAATTGTATGACTAATCCAACTGAAGTTGGTATCATTCTTTTTAATACATTTTGCATTGTTAAAGGCTATTATGCACCTCTCAGTGCTCTTTGTACTTTGACTGGACTAAAATATTCAGTATCATGCAGCATTGAGTTTAGTTTTGAGAATATGTGTTTGAAAGTGGGCGACATCACGTTGATTCACATGGAAAGGCTTGGGAATTCACCCAATAGTGAAAACAGTCTAGTTACTAAGGCCACACACCTATTCACCCAGTAACTGTAAGGAAGAGAAATATGCTAAATGGTCAATACAGCTTTATCTTTAAGGCCTTTATTTATTACTTAATATAAAAGAAAAAATTATTTCAGGGTCAGCCCCTTTCCATCTGTGAATAACATTTTCTCTGTTTAAAATCAAAGCCACCAAACAACTGAAGCATTTCTGTCTTACAAGCTTTTTTGTTGTCATACTGTACATGTAGTGTTTAACTATAGTTTACAATTCTATTTCAATGCAAAGTGAGAAAAAGGCAATTTTTAAAAAATGATGTGACATTTAGAAGGGCGTATTGTATAATGTCATAAGAACATCAGAAGGTAAATACTTAGCTAGATAAGAAGTCTGTCTCAACTAGTATCTTGTCTCTGAAGAAGATTAACAGTAGATGACTGCAAAGAATAGGAAAACAATATAAGCAAGGAATTGTCCTTTCCCAGGATGCTTACTGGCTCCAGACCTTCATAATTTAGAGGCTGCCTAACTCTTTGTGAATTTTTTCTTCTATATATATGTCTAATCAATTTCTGAATCTGTACACATATCTTCGTGTATTCACAACATTTTTGAGCAAAACATTTCTAACTCTTGCTACTCTATGAATGCCATTTTGGCCATTTTGAGTCTGATACCTTTCAGTTTTGCTTGATACTTCTTCATCCTTGCTTTGCAAGAAATGGTGAAGTTATTTCCCAGCCAATTCTATAGGCTAATCAGGACAATTATCTCAGGCAGTTGCTATGCAGTAGCCAGCCCTATTAGCATTGCTGGGAAATCCATTGATTTAGGAGGAAAGATAATTTTGTGTACTGCATTTTTACAGGAATGCATGACATCTTTTTTCTTGTTGGCTTTTGTGGTACTATGTCAAGATAACATATTGTATGAGAACTTCAACCAACATTTATAAAGTTATTGTCTTCATAGAGGGTACCTGCATGACTAGGAATCCATGCCGGAATCTTAAAGACCAGACGCAGAGCGGCATCGAGAGCAGAGGGAGGCAAGATGGGATTTTGCCCTACCCACCCAGCAGCACTGCTTGTTTCCCGTTAGATAGATACAGGAGGTTGTATTATCATGGTGCCTTCTGCTTAATTCTGTCCTCAGCCTTATGCCAGCTTCGGCTTCAGCAGCCATTGGCAATGAAAATTCTGGATCCTTACTTCCCGTTAAAGTCTACAGGAACATCTCACTTGATTCCAGATGGCTTCACTGGCCTCTAACTTGCATCTTTCCCGGGAGAGAGGTTGAGGATTGAGTTACTGGTGAGCTAATGCAGTATCTCTGCAATGGGGAGGCTGTTTTTTGTTTTGTTTTGTTTTCCTTGGAGAAATCTAATCAAAAAAAAAAATACAAATTATATTTTTTGCACTTCTGTTCAAATTGTTATCACTTGAAGCAAAAAGCTAAACTGTGACACAGCAAGTCAAACCTGGTCTTACACCGTAATGCTGCTTGCATTAAAAAGACTGTTCCACCTCCTCTTCAGCCCCTAATAAAGGGAAAAACTCATATCTTTCTGTTTGCTTTTCATTAGAAACAACAGAGTCTCTCTTTGATAAAGGATTGTAACTGGATCATCTTACAAATTCTCCTGAGATATCATGTTGCATCTGTCATACCTTAAAATGTTGTGGATAAAAGAAATGGAACCTGAAATAAAACTGATTTTTATACTGCCATTCTAATATTTCAAATTTAAGAATGAAATAGTAAAAATAAATTTGAGGTCTTTTGTTTGTATGGGTGATTTTTTTTTTATGTATTTCTTCATGAAGTACCAGACAGTAATAAAAAAAAATAGTTCCTGCTTTGCAGATAATCCCTCTCGGAAGCAAAGGTTCATAGGCAGTGACTGATGGTGGTGCCGAGCATTTAGCAGAGAGCAAAGGGCAAGAAATAAATTATAAGTAGAATACCTGTTTGTTTGCATGTCTAAAACACCTTCCTCAGAACCTCAGTTCTCATTCTCAGAATGCAGAACGAGTTAAAATAGAGACTGACAAGAGAAAAACGGTACTGAAGGTAGATGATCATTACATTCAGCGGGAGAACTCTATTTCAGAATGGGGATAGGGGGACGTTCTTATTCATGTGTGTACAAGTGCAGCATTAACATGACAAATGCCTTAATGCATTTGATGCAATAATGCTGCAGTAATGCTGCAGCTAGTGCAATGAGCTAAACTTCTGCGTGGTTCTGCAGCTGAAGTCAGCCACACTGAAAGGACAGTTGTGCTGTCTTAGTAATCTTCCTCAATTACAGGTTATAATCAGCCTATAATTCTTCTGGGAAAGAGGATTGTTTTCTTATCTGACCACAGGGTGTCTGGTAGGTGTGGGTGGCTACATCTCAGCACGGATCTGCTGAAAGCCAAAGTGCTCGACCTTTCCCTCCTTCCAGTCCACATCAGCCCTCCTGCCCGTGTCACTTCTCCAAGGTAATTTCAGAAGGTCCTCCTGTACAAGTTTCTTTCTCCATAGCTCTTCTGAGGAACATTTCTAGAGACACACTTTGGTACAGACTGTGGATTAAAAGGCTTCCTAGACTTCAGCTAGCTGGGTTTTTTTTTTTTTTTTTTTTTTTYAGAARTTCTACCTCACCCTGTTTGTGTCAAACCATTTTTTTTCCCTAAAGGTCTCAACAGAAACAAGGCATACAGTTATTCACCACAGGAATAGGTTATAATGTATTCCAATGGAAACTCATCAGAAGCTACAGCTCTGTTCTCCAGTGATGCAGCTACTGCCAAGGATGATACAACCAAAAGAGGCTGTATCATAATTTGCTTTCAACTGGTCGCTTACACAATGCTGGATTCACTGCAAAGCCATACAATGCCTGTTTGACCACACATCCCTTCAGCTCACCGTCTCTCATTTGCCCCTTTGCATTGGTTTCTTCTTGTAGCTATTGCATTTGATGGTGAAACTGCAATTCACAAAAGCTTTAGCTCCAAGGAGTGGAGGTACTCGATTTTCCGTGAAGAGTTTCTCCCTTGTGGAACATGCTGCCACCAGAATTCAACTTGTCTTCAAACCTAGTGGAGCATTCAGCAATAGAGCACTTTCTGCAGGCGCCTTGCTAGTGACAAAGCTGATCCTGAAAGCTCGCTCAGGGATACACTGTTGTGGTCTATTTCCTCTTGAGGAAGGGAAGCAAGCAAGTTCCTCTGTAAAGAAGGATTTGATATTTCTGCTTCATGTCATGTTGCCTAGATACTATAATGACTGATACCTATAAAACACAAATAATCCTACATACAAAAGAACATTATTAAGGTTGCAGAGTCAAGTACTCAGAAGTTAGGAAATGCCAGATTTAAGGTTGCCCAGGAAACTTTATTTCAGCTCTCTTTTGCTGCATGCGCTAACACACTGTAATTACACGGGCAAGTAATTTTGTTTGTAAGACCCCTGCCTCATTAAGCACAGAGAATACCTGGTACTCCAACAGAGAATAGCTGGTACTCCAACAGTGAGCAGTTGTATATTATATTTGCCTCTTCACTGCTCACTGTATACGCCGTGGCCTTATTTGCCTTACAGGATTCAAACACTGCTGTAAGATAAAACTGTTCATTTCCACTGCAGTGTTAGAGTGCTTCACAAACATTAATTAATTTAGCCTCACAAAACTCAAATTACCCCCATTTTTCTGGAAAAAAAAAAAGCAGTAGAGAGGAAGAGGCAGGTCAAAGGTTTACATCAGTTTTGAGTTTCTCATTTGGGAGAGCTAAACCCAGAGCTTTCAGAGTACTTTGAATACATGTTCAAGAATAGTGATCCTTGACTAGAACTGCAGATCTTTCTTATCTTGCATCGAAGAAAAATGGGACCTCAAAATATATAATTTGTGCATGATACTTAATTATTAACATTATAGTAATATACATCTGGTTTATTATGTTCCCAAAAGTGCTTGGGGCTCATATTTTTTGAGTCAGTACTCATCATGCACATTTATCACAAAACCCTGCAAACTGGCATCAGAAGATATCTGGAAGACAGTTTATAGTGGAATGTTCTGAATGAGTATGTTTAGCATGGAGTTTTCACATGAGATAAATGTTTGAACAGTGAGTTTAAAAATGCTGTGTTCTTTTTAGCTTTTTGTTTTAGAATTGAAGGCATAAAGATGAAATTCTTTCTCTTTTTTCTTTTTTTTCTTTACTGGCCAGGGTGACCAAAGAATCCATTCATCAGATTCATCAGGCTGTGAGACAATTCCAATAGTTATACATTTATGACAAATAGAATATTCAAAGGAAACTATGGGAGTGGTTGTAGTAGGTTCCCCTTAAGTTTCTTTGAAAATCATTCTGTGTTTTTATTTCGTCATGTTAAATATCTTTACAACTATATCTTTCATTATTTGAAAAAGAGGATTTCACCTTTTCTGAAACGTCATTTGGAGGTAATTTTTTGTTTGTTTGTTTTTGATTGTTTTTTAATTATCTCCATGTTGGGCATTTGACACTCATATTGATATTTCATGCTATATACAAGATTTATTTTTCTAGTATGTTTAATATATTTTTCATATTTGTTCCTAAAAATAATTTTCAAAATCCTGTTTTAAAATGTGCACAATTCATACAATTGCTAGCATTTAAGTTTTCCATAACATTGAAGCTATTGTAATTTTCTGTTCTGATTCTCATTTTCAATTCATGGGCTCTCTAACAAAATCTTTCCCAAAATTATCAATCCTCCCACACATACAAGAGAGGAATTGTTTTTATATATATAAAAAAGTCTTTTAATGCTTTCTATACTTTCATTTTCAATCAAATGTTTGTTGCGTTGAGTCTTGCCCGGGAACATAAAATGACAGGCACATCCACCTGGGTACTCGCTTTGCTCATTTTCCCTGTAGAGTGAAACAAAGCCACCTAGGTGAGCCAAACTAATGCTATCACGCAGTGCAATAAAGGGGCGAGATGTGGCGATTATTATTATCATTATCAGCAAATACACAACCAGAAAGCGTAATTATCCTGAGCACCTGAAGGTTTTCTAAAAAGTGACGACTGAAGCCTGGCTGCAATCTTGTGATAACTTGATTCCAACAGGTCCGGGACGAACCTCTTCCCGTCAGGGTGCTGCAGTTCCAGCTCCTGTCTGCTGCAAGTCTTATTTAACTTCTAGCGTGGGGTGACTTTCCAGGCAGTTATGAAAACCACTGTAATGTATTTTCCGCTGGCAATCTTATATTTTGGGAAGTTTGGACTCTGCTTTTCACTTAAGGCTTTCCAGCCTGCCCATGTCTGTTATGTTAAGATCTCAGAAGAGTAGAGTACAAATTCCCCTTTAGAAACCTGCGCAGGTCACCCTATCCTGTGCTTTTCATTTACTGTTTTCTAGCCTGCATATGTCTGTGTCAGACATTTTTAAGAAAGAGAGTACAAATACACCTTCAGGCAACTGAACAGGTTGCCTTATCCTGCTGTAAATATATATTTGCCTGTCTAAGACATGCTGAAAGGACTTTGGATACTTGCTGAGCAATGAGCTGCTCTAATCACAGTTGTGGCAGGCCTGCTGTTCAAAACAAAGACATTTTGCACCAAAATGCTCCACAGTACTAGTGCTAATAATTAATTTATATTTGGAACACACATAAACCGAGAGCTAGCCAGCCAAAAAAAAGGATTCTGACAAGAATATGTTGCATTAATATATTAATAAATTACATGCTCGATTATTTATTTATTTATTTTTCTCCTGAGGAACAATATATTCAAATAATTGTGTGGAAAGATCTGTTTTGTTGCATTTTGTTTGTTTTTTTTTTCAGAATGATCTCCAGGATGAATTTGCTTCTTCTGAAAGAAAATAATGCATAACTTGAAGCCTTCTGAAGTCAAATGCGAATACAGAGTAAAGCTTCATTTGCATTTTGACGGTTTAAATAATTGTTAACTGGCATATAGGGACTTAATCAGAGTTCCTCTGATTTTAATGGTAATTGGATCAGGCACTTAGTTAATTAATCTCTCAGTAATGTATAAACTAACATAGCATTTGCTGCTTATCAGTAAAAGGATTTTTTTAACACACAGTTAGGAAGATATGAATTTGAATATATCCATTGAGATGTGCATAGATTAAAGAATAACTTATATGATCATGCTTTGGAACATTATCAAGTTTTCAGAAATGTTATTGAAATTTGCAATTTTATTTTTATCATTGACTACATCTTTTTCATGCCTTCTAGTTTCTATTTAGTTAGTTTTTGATTTATTGAGCCATTCTAAGTTCATATTCTACATTTTTTTTCTAGATAATCCACATAATTATGCTTTATTTGATCTAGCTGCCATATAACTATACATTGGTTGATATATCCTGTCTGATTTATATGGGTTTCACAACCATTATTAAGAGCTTTCACTTCTACAGCTCAGCTCAGTGCCCTGTGAATCCCAGTCAATGACACTCTTAACAGGGAGGAGATTCCCTCTGCTTGCAAGTTATATGGCAATGGCCAACAAGTAATATGTACAATGAAGTCATTGTGTTTTCATTTCCATTATGAGAAAGACCTAGCAGGACTTCCCTAAATGCCTCTTGATGTCACTGCAGTGGTATCAAATTCATCTGCAAGAGACTAATCGTTTATTTGTTGTGAAATCTTCATGTCTGCAATGTTACAGCTATGCTATGATGCAACAGAAAGGCCCAAATTCTCTGTAATCCTAGTGGTCCTCAGGCAGTAACACCTTCACATTTGGTATTATTTCTCTTTCATCAGGTAAAAGGTCCAGAGCAGAACATAAAGATAATATCAGGCCAGACATATGTGCTTGGCTGAAGGCAAGTATTTTTCTGCTCTGAAAATATACTGACTTGCACCTGGTCCTAACAGGACTGTGTCTTACTTTGCAGAGATTTTGATGGTGACAGATTTTGGTATCTCTCACCTGAGAGACATCTTTCAGACGAACCAGAGGGATAAGTAGATGTTATTCAGCATCTGCAGCACTTGGATTCACTTAGGGTCAGAAAGCTGTGAGTGAGAATCAGAAAACTATGAATGTCACTTAGAGACACCTTCTTCCCTGCTTTCCTGGACTACGTGTTCAGTACCACTTTGGTAATGTGGGTGTGAGAGAAGGGGGAGACAGAAGAAATGGGAAAAGGAGATATCATCAATGAACAAGAGGGAATTAAGAGGTGACTGTAGAAACTTGCAAATTCAGCACCACAGAATACTGCACTTTGGTAGGGCTGTCCACTGGTGTATTTTTCAGGGTTAAGTCTAGTATGTTTGCTGCACAAATATGTCATTGTCCTCCTACTGAATTTAACACAAGCAATGAACTGAAATGTCAGTCTAGGAGACCACAGCTAGAGAAGTCTGAAAGGAAAGCTGAGGGAGAATTAATACTTTCACAGCTCTGAGGCTTAATTCCCAATGATATTACAAGGCTTCAAAAATAAATATTCTTTATTTCTTTCTGTACTACTTATTTTTATCTCTATTCAAAATTATCTATAATATAAAATGGAATATTTCATTGCTCAGTAGAAGGCTAATTCATTCTTGCATGCTTTCTTCACTTTATGCTTCCATTGAAGTAATTTGTCATCATTTTACACTGTTTCTTTAAGAAGATGCTGGATGTTGTTTCCTCTTGATTATCTTATATTTGGTATTTTTCCACATTTGTTCTAATATCTCTGTCCCAGTTCTTTAAAAATTACTTTTCTTTACTTTGCCAGCATTTAGTTTTCTGAATTTCTAATCCCTTGGTTATCATTTTGGATCTTTAACTATAGTGCTAAGGATAGTCTTTTGTTAGTTTTATCATGGATAATGCATTTTGTCAAAATATGCCTTCAGATAAATACTAAATTGTACAATACCTAGTTTACTCTGTTAGAATAAATACCAGCTTTGAATATACTTCAGAATTTGTCCTTACAAACTGAGAGAAGCTTATATCATTAGATTTTAACCTTCAAAGTCCTTTTTTTTTTCTGCCAGACTTTACAATGAAGTAACCTAGCTTTTTAACAAAAGAACTAAAAGTAAATAAACAAAAAAAGAAAAACACACCACCAACACATTTCAGACATGAAAAATTATAGCTAGCAATAAAGGAACTATAGGACTGTCTAAGAAGAGGTCCATTAAGCTATCGGTTCTAAAATGAGCCATAGAAAATCTGATAGAATTCAGGCATTTCTAAGGCTGGAGCCAAACTGAAAATATCTACAGATATTCAATCCTTGAAGAATGTGACTCTTTAGTATCTCTTTTCTATTTTATTGCATAGCTTTTCCTTTCCAATTCAGGATTTACTTAAGGAAAAAAAAAAAAAAAGGCAAAACAGAATAATGCTGTGATTTGCCCTGAACTAGCTGGATTTGGCAAAGCTCTTGAATTTCCTGCTAATCTGTTTAATTACACAGGTTTAAACACATAGACCTAAGTTAGTTCAGTACAGATTGTTTCAGAAGTTTCTCTCAAACATGCAGCCAAAAGTATTTAAAAAGTACTTATGAACTTTTTGAGGAAAATTAGATCTATCAAAGACCTCCATTATTAGCCAGTGTGAATAAATTCACAAAGTTTTGATTTTATCATAGCTGTGGCGGAGTTTTAGGAAGCTCAGTAATTTTCAAAACAGGGACAACTTAGAAATAAAGGATATTTCTTAAAGACAAGGAAACAAATATATCTGAAACCATCATTTGCCTGAGTACTCTTGAAAAAGTTATTATTGAGTGCCTTTCTTTTGAAGTAGGTTAATGATTTCCAATTTACCATCTCTGCTAAGCAGCTGGAAGAGGACTACAGTACTGAAAGATAACGCTAATATCTTTTCTGAACAGATGTAAAATGTGTTAATTAGACCAGTGAACATCATTGAAAGAAGCCAACAATCACAGATCTCTCCTCTTGCTAGAGTTCAGCGTAAGAGGAAAAATTGTCATGTCTTGGCACTGATGAGTGAAGGGTTTTAGACTGAACTCTGAAACGTTGTATGGAGACATGGCTCTAGCAAAAAGAGTCTTAATGTTTCATGCCCGTACACGCCAAGAGTTTGAAAAGGCCTGGGGCATAAACATGGACAGAAAATAAAAAGATGCAAGTTATTAGAGAAAGAAATTATTTAGATAGCAAAAACAGTGTTGCGTGGTGAATAACCAAATAAAATAAGCCGAAGCCCCAGTACAGGCTAGTTATCTGGCTTTGCAGCTTTGCAGAAAAGTGCCTGGGGTTCATGATGGACAACAAGTTTGATGTGGGCCAGAAATGCTTCCTAATGACAAAACAGACCAATGCCACCCCAGATTGCAGTAGGAAGAGTGTTGTCATCAGGTCAAGGAGGTGATCCTTATCCTTCTATTCAGCCCTAGGAGACACACTGGGAATGCTGTATCCAGTTCTGGGCACCTCAATACAAGAAAGACATGGATTCACTGAAGCAAGTGTAGCAAAAAATCGCAAAATGATAAAGGAGCTGGAACATATCTCATATGAGGAATGGCTGGCATTAAAGCTCAAGATTTAGCTAATCTTCAAGTGAATGTAGGCTGTATCAGAATTTCCTCAGCCTCATCACTGCTAATCTAAAGAAGTCAAGCTACCTCCACTTCCTCAGTTAGAGCAAAAATATGTAAAACAGCAAAAAAAGGAGAAGAGGCTTTTTAAGCCACATACAATATCTGGTAAACAGCCAAAGCTATGATAGAAAAAAACAATAACTGAATAACCATATGATCATCTATGCTACTCATTATATCTGATATAGTCTCCCAAAGATATTATTAACAGTTGATATCAACTGCTTTAGGCCCTGTGAAAGCTCAAAGTATAAGAATGCCTCAGGTTATGTTTTGTCAGTCCAGTCAGTCACATTAGCACAACAGTTTTAATGGTAATTTACAAATCTAAAATCTTAGAGAGGTTATGGAAGATGTCCTGATATTCAGGCATAGAGAGACAACAGATTCAGAGTAAGATACTCAGGAAAAAAAGTCAAGACACTACCAGGCTAAACTTATTTAATTCTTTGTTCATTTTGTTCATTTCTCTCTCTCTATGTCCTTTTTCAACTGAATAAAACTATAGCAGGTTATGCTGACAATCCACAGCAGTCACCTCATTACTCTGGTGTTACTCTGATGAAAAACATGTTAAAATTATCTTCTTATTTTTTCCTCTTATTTCCATAGAAATATTTTCAGAGAATTAGATATGGCCGGAAAAAGTGTTTTCTTCTGATAGAGCTATTTCTAAGTGCATGAATTACACAAAAAGATATTTAGCTACAACTGAAAAGTCACTTCTGAGACTATTACTTTTCAAAAGCATTTTAGGTTTCAGAAGTAGATGCCTTGTATTTTTTTTTCTAACTAAGATGGGGTTTTGTGTAATGAAACCGATCCCTTTTGAACCCGGTAGCTAGATAAATTCAAAGTTTTAAAATGTCAAGACATACCATGTGCTATGAAAGTCTCCATTTTTAGCAAAAATGCTTAAATCTGAAAAAATAGAAACTACATCAAAATGATGAGTGATAAATGAACATCAAGGATAGGAACACATGCATAAAAAGAAGAGTTGATTTCTTTCAGAATATTCAAATCATTGGAGGAGAAACGGCATTATGTTCATTCCCATGAAACCTATCATCAACAGGTGCAAACACTACTCTCCTTCCTGATTTTTTTCTAAGATAGAAGAACTAAGATTGATTTCTGACAAGCGTAGCGCAGGAAAAAAAGGAGAAAGACATGAATGCCACAGCAAGCAACCGTCTTATATCGAGGCTGGAAGAAAATGGACAAGTAGTTACACTGCCAAGCATTCAGTGGGCAAGATGGGATAAAGAATGGGCAGAGAGCAATACGGTAAAGAGACAAAAATAAATTAATTAAGAGCTGGGATAGACAAAGAGCAAAGTCTTTTAGAAGGCTTGCCACTTTCAAGAAGATTTGAAGTTTAGACTTTACCAGTAAGCAGAATGTCTCTGTAAGCAGTACTGTAAGTAAAAGTAAAAGCCTTTCAAATGGGAATTTCCATTAGGCAGACAGATATCATGTTTAAACAGAAATGCTCTCAAACGTATCTTGGAATGTTTGCATAAAGAAGGGAAAATTGAGTGAGATACACTATCCAGAAATATAAAGATAATGGATAATATATGTGCTTTTTTGATGTGTGCTATGTATAGGTTAGTATTGTATTGCATATCAGGTCTCATGGCAACTTTGAGAGAGAGAGTGAGTAAGTTCCCATGAAAGCTTTTTGGGGAAAAAAAAGTATATGTGTTGAAGAAATTCTCCGTTAAACTTGCTGGGGTTTGTGTGTTCACATCGCCTTTGGACTCCTCAGGCAGAATCCTTCCTGAACACTGAAGCACATCTGATAAATACACACTGCTTGACAGCCTCTGCACTTCTCAACTTCCGACTAGTGAAATCCCCGGGGAGGCCACGAGTGTGTGCAGCAGCCTTGCCAGCTGCAGGCAAACCGGGATGTGGCCTCTCCGAGAGCATCAAAGGAGCGACTCAGCAGGGGTACAACTGGCAGAACAATCTTCTCTTTTTGACCAAAGGTTTCTTCATCGAGGAAATTAGCTGGGTTGCTATAGACTAGAATTTGGGAGTGAAATAAGATGCTTGATGTGTAAATCATCATGTGGTCCAGCCTTGGAGCAAATGAGGCAGGAGACCAATCTGGCAGTATAGATGTATTTGAGAGTAAGCAAAAGCCACTTACATTTAGTTCAAAATGTTTTTTCCACCAACAAATAACTGTTCACTGTATCTCACAGTGAAAAGATGGTTTGTATTTATTGCATACATGTTGCTAAAACTATATTCCAATGTGCAACTTTATGAATGGAAAGTTTAGGTCTTGGGGATGATCTACAGCTGGTGAGGACAGCTATCCATCTTAGAAAAGCGTAATAAATATCAATTAAATATATTTCCAATATCTGTAACATATTTCACCGATTTTAAAAGGTTCTTCTCTTCTGCATAACCCAACACATAAAGCACTGGCCTGCTTCTGTTCCTACCTATGCCAGATCAGCCCTTGCGGACATGACTCAAATGTTACGGTTAAAGATGAACATTATGATAATATAAGTTCTCTTGCCATAGGAAGATGACAAATTTCAGAAATCCATCAAGAAACTTTGTGCATCATCTCCATAACTTTCAGTTAAAATGGGGAATATTTTTTGTTTGGAAATGAATGGAAAGATTTTTTTATTAACTTCATATCAAAAATGAACAAAATTAATTACAACATTTACATTCAAAACTTATCTTGTTTAGATTTTAGACAGAGATCGCATTCAGTCCTTTATTTAGTATCTGGGAAAGTTTTATCTAGAAAAGGAAAAATAAATTACATGAACTTTTGTCCTGAAAAGGTTATGCCAGTATCATTGGATGTGTCTTTTTTTTTCTCCAGGATTTTTTTAAGAATGACTCAATTTTAGCAAAAGATTCTCAGTCACCGTTCCAGTTTTCTGAACCTCAGAGAAGCCTCAGAAAATGCAGTGCTGTTGTTAACAAGCATTTTTTATATTTATTTTCAAAGCTGCAGCATTTTGGGTAGGCAAATGCAGATCTCTCCAGTTTTTTTCCTTTCCTGAAATTTCTATCTGCAGAATGGATGGCATGTTAAGGAAGACCTGAAGCTAAGAATGTTTTTATGTTTTATATGTTTTTTTGAGTACAATAAAAAATCATTTAGCAAAGGTGAAGTCTGGTGATGCAACATGCAATATATAGTTGCTTGCAGAATAAAAGATCAAAGTAACCAAAATGTTTGGGGTTAGGAAGGGGTTAGGGAGACTCACAGTGTGGTAATACAAGTAAATGAAGCATGTGCCCATCCGAAGCACAGAGCGAGACAGGACCTTAATCCTAATGCTCTATACTTGATAATGCTCTATACCAAAGCTAAAAAAAAAATATGTATGTTCTTCATGGAATTCGTCTCTGGGTCCTGGATTCTTAAGGAGTGATTCAGATGATGGTTAATAAACTGATTGCAGTTTTCCCAAAGCAAGAAGAACATCCTTCTCAAACATATCTTCAGAGCTGATGACACAATCCTGCCTCCAACTGCTCCATAAACATTATAATCATCATTATGTTCACAAAATATCTGTGGTAAAAGCTATTACTGCCATTATCATGGCAATCTTTTTCCTCCGTTAAATCTGAAAATCTAAATAGCTTGAAACAGGAAGTTTCACAATGTCTTGTTCAAGATCTGCACAGGGAGGAGCTCCTGCCACCTTCATTTGTTGCTACATTCCCCATAACTCAAAAACCTCTCAGCTGGTTTAATAAAATATAGCTCATTTCAGTGCACATCAGCTCATACCAACTATATAAGAGAGCTCAAGAGCATAAGACTCAATAGCCAATTAAAATGAGATTTATAGTATGTAATTACCTGTCTTTAAGATAGATAGGTTGACAACAAGCATGGGTTGAGAAGTATACAGAAGTACAGAGCTGTGTGGTATATTAGGGTGAAAACATCCAAATTTCATAAATTGTGCCCATTACTATCACGTCATACAGCCCCAGAAAGAAAAACAAAATAAGAAAAAAAAATATGGTTTTTTTCTGTTTATACTGATAAATGAGCAGTAGTTCTGTGAGGAAGGCCTAGAATAGGTAATTGTCTGCGGGAGAGGTTAAGGCCTGGAAGCGGCCAAGCTGCTATTGCGCTTGATGATCTCGAAGGCCTCTCGCAACCATAATGACTCTACTTTCTGCAATGCTGCTTAGGCGTCTGGGCCTGCCCTTGGGGAAGGGGAGCGCTTAACCACGTCTCTCTGCTCCCCCATGGCAGGCAGGTGTTGCACGGCCCTGTCTGAGTGCAAACACCAGCACTGCGGGAGCTGTGGCCGGGATGCATCTCCGCGGGACTGTCCTCTGGGGCCAGCCCAAGGGCAGAGATGCAAAGCGGTGCCAGCTCCACGTGAGCCACCCAGCACCGAGCATCCTCGGCCCTTTAATAACCTTGTTGGCACTGCAGTCAAGACCTCTGACAAACATGTGAAATCAAGGCTTTCCAGGGCAAAGCCAGGCATCGAGGGAGGCTGGCAAGGGAGTGTTGCAAAGCACGTATGCTGAAGTTACTTGCCACGTTTGCAACCTGGCCTGCTAGCTTGAACTGCCAGTAGAAATAGGATTGGGCAAAAATGTCAAAGCTTTTTTGCACACAGTTTTTGCACAAGGTTTTTACAGAAAGCCTAATCCTGGTAGTGATTTTCAGCAGATGTCAATGCAGCAGGAGCTCAGGCACTGCCATGGCCCATCTCTTCTGAGTTTACCTCCCCATGGGCAGTGTACCCACAGTGCAGGCTTTGCTTTCACTGTCCTTCCACGTGAGCAACGCAGAATTAGAGCAATGGCATTTCCATACCATATTGGCAAAAGCTGATATCAATAACTGAAGAGTTTGCAGACTGAGACAGAAATTGAGAACGTCTTCATAGGATAGAATGTGCTCAAAATAACACTTCTCCACTAGGTTCTGCAAGATGGGCAGCGACTCCTGGGAAGTGAGGGAAAAGCAGAAAATACAGCAATTAAGACCTTTATTTAGCAGTAAACAGGCAAGCACATGCAATACCCTCTGTCTCTGCACAATCAAGTTCTGACAAGCTAAGAAATGTCCCTTCAAGAAGCACTGCAGTTAGATGCCTGACGGGGTGCGTGATAGAAATATGTTGGTTGTTCCTGGTTTTGAAAAGAGGCCAGTGGAACTAGATCTGTGCAAAGGGATGTGGCGTGAGAGAAAATATCACTCGGTTGAAAGAATCTTTTATGGGGGCGTCTTTAAAGCAGACGCTTGCAAGAAAAGCATTGATTTTCATTGTCTGGGTTTAAATCAGAGGAGTCGTGCAAATGTTCAGTTTCTCGTGCTTGACACTTGACATCTGTCAAAACAGAGGGAGAGCTGAGTATTTGCCTGCAACCCTTTGAAACAGCCATGCTGCTGTTTTAATGCCTGTTCTTTCAAAGGAGCAACGATGCACAGCGTTCGACCTGTCCCATTGCCTCTGTCACTTTTCTTGTTTTAGGATCTCAAGCAAAGCAGAACATGCAGGCTGTTGGCTCTGCCTTATTCTGGGCACCCTGAGGAGCTACATATGAAATAATTTAATCTCATGAAACTTCCTGGCTTTGCAAATCTCTCTGTATAAGGCTTGAGCCAAGGAAAAACACCATGACCCTAAAGTACTAGATGAGTTAAAAGCTCCTGAATGTCAAAAACAAGTAAACAAAATAGAGTGACTATAAATGAAAGCAAGAAAAACAACAAAACTCTATAACAGCTGTTGATGTGGTTTGAAAAAACTATTATTCTATGAGAAACAATTAAACCAAACAATTAAGCAGGAGGTTGGCATAAGGCAGCTAGGTAAAGCCTAGGAGTATGGGAAAGCAAACAGGCTAAGCAAGTTTTGTTGCTGTCTCAATATCCCTGAGGTACCTCTGGATAATACTAGGCTTGCTTTGCTCGAGTTTCATTGCAGTTACATCAGAGATGCCAAAAAACTGGCGTTGCATTTGAGGGAACCCCCTTCTCCCCCCACCAAACCTCTGTTACTGACAGTTACAAAAACAGGGAAGCATTTAATGAGTGTTTCCTTGCGCACAGGAAATACATGAGCAAGTGCCCAAGAGAACTGTGCGGGAAGGTGCTTCCAAGGTTCCGCTCCTGCTTTTGGGAATAGATCTGACAGGTATCCATTTATTCACTTTGTCCAAGATTTTCAGCACTGCTGCAATGATTGTTACTTCCTTTCTTTTTTTTTTTTTTCAGTTAACAAGATATCTATCTATCTATATATGTATATCAAAACAATTCCACCAGTGTATAATTCAGACAAGTTAACTTCATTATTTGTGCACTTGTGAAAAAAAAAGCAAAAAAAAGTTTTGTGCTTGCTCATTTTGAAAAAAAAAAACATAGCAAGAAGTTTTAAATATATATATAGAGAGTGAAGTAAGAGAAACAAGGCAGTTTCAGTGTGATGTTTTTGTTCTGGGTCTGTATAGAGATGAAAAATATTCACTGTATAGAAGGGAAAACAATGCCTGCCTGCCTGATTGATTCTACAAACTGTGAGCAGATTTAAGCATCTACCTCCGTTCCTCATTGTATGAGAGAAATTGTGTTTTATTTTATATATTCACAAACTCTCATTGACTGCAACATGGTGTAGCATGAAGCACATTATGTTTTTATAGCATCTTCATGCCATTGCCAGTGCATATTTTGCTAATTTTTTAAAATATTGATGTTCCACTTTTATAGCTCTCATTCAGTGTTTATTTCATACAAACCAGGGAACTACTTGATGTATTTACTTCCCATAGCCATTTAAAAAGACAAAATGTGGAAAATATGCAAAATATGGAATGAGGTAAAATGAAAGCAAAATATACGAGTTCTAACTAGCATCCTCGTCCTGTGACTTGTTGACAAATTTCCTGTTATAAAATTAGTCATTCGAGCCATTTTGTTAGGGCTTGCATCATGAAGAAAGGGCACATGATACAAAACTGTTGATCACAGTGGATTTAGTGTCACTATCCCTCACACTGGTGTGGATTATGGATTTGATGATTGCACTTCACACAGTCCTAACAGTGAACGTGTTGGGTCTGGAAAGGCTCAGCCAGGCAGGGCTTGCGGCTAGGCAAGCTACGTGAATGAACTGGGCGTTTCAGCTTCTTCCCTGGGCCGCCCTCTCTGTGCTGGTGTTCGGTAACCTCCACTGGTTCTTTAGGTTAGGAAAAAAAATTCATAAAATGATAACCTTTAAATTCCATCTTAAAATGAAGGCCTTACGAAACAGAATAAAGATGATAATGTAATTCTGAGTCAAAATGGAAATGGTACTTTGCACTTCAAATATCCCGCTTTTAGTTATATCTCCGTGATCCTCTCTGCTTTTGCTCCCCAGGCTAGTTCATGCTATTATCAGTAGGTACATAGGGTCACCTTAATGTAAAGACCAGGCTCCACCCCTAGGCCATTCATTTTGCCTTCAAGAATTCACCTTTATCCTGTAAGATGTAGGCTGAGAGAAATAGGAACTCTTCCAAGAGGTGTATCTTTTGAGTCTCCTTATATGTTAACGGGAGGCAGAGAAATTGCTGCAGTCGTGCCAAGGCTCTTTTAACAGCTCAGCCACAGACCCTCTCCATAATTTTGGCGTTCTTGTAAAGCCATACAATACTTTCCCCTTGTTTGCAGATAGATAACACTTGCTACAGAACAGTATTGTAAGATTAATAAATTAATGCTTATAAAGCACCAAAAATCCCCAGAAGGATTCTCATGCAGCAAGTAGTTGTGATATGCCAAGTTTCATGTATTAATAGAATTGTTTTTTAAATGTAGTTTAGAATTAATCATATTTTTCTATCAAAGTAATAATGGATTTTAATTTGTTGCTTTTTGTCATTTGAATTTCCAGGATGAAACTTGGTAAATTCATCAAATTGCAGATGTCCACTTGAAAACCTAAATGAGCCTTACTTCTGCAAAATATTTTTGTGTTCTCATAGAAAAGAATAGACTAATTTTAATTTGTTCTTCATACATATTATACTTCATCCTGGAGCGCAAAATAATTTTCTGACACCATTAGTGCATGATTGCTTCTGCTTAAAATATGAAAGGTAGAATTAAGTGAGACATCAAAAAGCAATTTGATATATCTCTTTGTTCTGGGATCAGGACTACAGTGTAGAATATTCCTAAAAAAAGCCTTGCCTAGCCTTTCCTGAAAACTTTCCATATCAATTCATTTATTTTTCAAAACTGTCAGAAATTGTCATCTCATATTTGGAAAGTTTATTTCAATCTTTAAAAGGAATGGCTTTAAGTGTTGGAGGTGGTGGAGGGAAAGTCCAAACGAATAAGATTTAACAGAATGCTGGTAATAATTCGGATTTGGAAGTCAGCCTGTTTAAAAATTGTTTTAAAAATGCTAAAAACTGCAGCACAAAATGCAAAATCCTTTTCACAAATATTGAACAAAGACAGAAAAATTAACATTCTCTAAAAATTATTCTGAAGATGTTATAAAATTTAAGAAACTGATGGATTTTTAGTTTAGGCCATCTCTTAAATGTAACAGAAAAGTTACATGGTGTGGTGTGAGCTTTTAAAGAATATTTGTCTTTTTTTGCCAGGCTTTTTATTTCAGAAAGGAAACTTCAATTCTAGGTCAGAATCAGAAGATAAATATGAGACTCAATTAAGGCATGATGATTCTTTCTTGCACTAACCCTCCCTTCCACTATGATGAATCACTAAATGAAAGTATTACGGTTGGCCCTGAGAAGAGCTGAAATACTGGTACGATTTCTCTGAATATGTGGATACAGTGCTAAAAGTTTAGGCAGAAATAATAAATAAGAGCTAATTCAGAGCCCTCAAATTACATGACAGCCTCTCAACAGCTTCTAATCCCCGGCGAGCCTCAGCGGTGCAAGTGGACCTTGCAAGCTGCAGTGTCTCCCCCAGCACCGAGTATGCAGGAGGTGCTAATAGAAAAGCCAGTCCTAGCAATGTTGGCACAGGCTGCCTTGTTCTCTCTACTCTTCCTTAATGATACTCTTCAAATTGCCTGGAAGTTCATCCCACGTATGATTAACTAGTATGTGCAGGATAATTAGAGGAAGAGTAGGTTGAATTACAGGACCTTACCTAAAACTGTATTTCCAAATTTTAACAGTTTCCTTATGGCCAGAACTTTGACCTCCAAGATGTATCAGTGCTCTCCTCAACACGTTCTAAGCCTTTGCTGTGCATATTAACATGTGAAAGGCACATTGCTCGCCTACTAGTCTCTCATGCCGCTCAAGGTGTGTCTTGCTAGTTCTGGCTTGCAGCAGCAAAGAGTTTTCATTGATATGCTACAGGGTGCTCAACCAGTTCTCACTATATCTGCAAATAAACAAGCAGGAGTACAGATACATATTTTATCCATGTAAAAGCCACCATATGAGCATATTAATGCTGAACAGTGTCAGTCCATATTTCACTTTACACTTTGCTTTTGGAAAGATACTCATATATTCTTTGTATTTAGCGTAGCAATCTCAGCTTATCTTTTTTTTTTTTTCTTTCTCCAATAAAAAATGTGATATAGGCAAATCTTTGCAACATTGGAAAACAGAATCATTGTGAATTAACTTCTGTCCACTGAAACTTTTGGTTCATTTATGCTTCAGTTAACTTTCTATATGCTTCAGCTCACACTCTCATATTTTGGCTAACAACAGAACTGCTCTGTAAAGAAGTACACAAACTAATGATGCTAGTGGCGCTAATGATGATCTAAGCCCAACCCAAAGGTGGTCCATGGTCCTAAATTCTCTTTCTAAATAAATCAGCAGGTCCACAGTGACAATATTCTCCGTGAAGGCTGGGAGGAAAAATGCTATTTGCTCTGGATTCTTACAGTGCCACTGTGATACAGAAGTCAAGGTCCTACCTGGCAGCAAATTGTAGAATTGATTAGAAATATTTTGTCTTTCATTATAAATCTCCCCTAATCTAATCTCCACTGATAGATTCACCATCCCCTTGATGCTTTCTCAGATTCCTTCTTCTTTTGATTTATTACTTTTTCACGAGACCTCTGACTTTAAAATACCTTGGCACACATTTAATCCAACATCAGGCACTTTTTTTTAGTAGTATTATAATTATAGCTTTTCCATTTTGCACAAAGGCATGCATTTAGATTTTTACACTTTCCATGGAAATAAGTTTTACCATTAAGTTATGAGTTATAAGTGTACATCTTCATCATTCATTAATTCGAGTAATTATTCCCATTCGAGGAATGGGAAAAGATAGATAAACGAAAGTGCAGATAACAGCAAATACATGATTTACACTACAAGAGTATGTAGTATGTTCTCTTCTGAAAACTTAAAAAGTCCTGTTTATCCAGTTTTCTCTGGAGATATTTTTACATATCTACAGGCAGAGTGGGACCTGTTAGGAGTATCAAATCCTCTTTATTATGTATTTTACAGACTATTCTGTGTGATATGTGCATGGGAGAGGAATGAACTGGGAAGATGTGGTTAATATACAGTATAGATAAACTCTGAATAATCAAGCTACCTGAAACCTCTGATCATGCCATGTCTTCCTTTAGTAACAGCCCTATCCTACTATTTCTTGTACAACAGGGGCATGTATGCACTAACAGTTTAAAATCAATAAACACCACTTCATTTCATAGAATCATCGAATCATTAAGGTTGGAAAGGACCTTTAAAGATCTAGTCCAAGCTCCCTGCACACACAAGGTCAACTAGAGCATGTGGCACAGGCTTGTGCCAAGCGGATCTTGAATATCTCTAGAGAAGGGGATTCCACAACATCTCTTGGCAACCTGTTCCAGCGCTCCAGTTCCAGTCGCCCTCACCGACTGTTTGTTTGTTTGTTTGTTTCAATAGAAACTACCTCTCTCATTCTGAGAACCAGCAGAGCTGCCATGTCCTTTGACTGGGATGCATCTCAAAGTCCTCCAAATATCTCCCAGTCTGAGATAAATCATTCCAGTGGTCAGATCTGACAGAATTTTGGTGCAGAATGCACCACTCTGTAGCTCTTTATAGGGCACTCAGATTTTGAATTATTCATGATTTTCAATCTTCTGGATGCAGTAGTTTTTTTCTCAATGTTGTTTTTTTTGTTCAAAGAGTGCACTTCAATGAAGACTCAACAATTTTCTTTGCTCAGCACATTCTCACTCCTAGTCTAAGTATGCTGAGTTTTCTCAGCATATCTGTGAGTTTTTGGCTCACATCCCAGTCATGATTTATCCTGTTATCACAGATTCCATTAACCTCAAAAGCTTGTAAGACTGGATTGGCTGCCTTAGATTAGCCATGAACTACTTTAGGATTTTTTTTTTTTTTTTTTAGTCTGATCTTTTTTTAAAAAAAAATCCTGAAATCTGAACAGAATGTTATACTCTCTAAATATTGCTGATTTGCAGTTTTATAGTTAACACAAGTATAGTAGGTTGACTATATGTTGCTGAGAACAAGGCCATTTATTGTCAGAGGTAAGTTTACCTTCTGACCAGCGAGCATGCAACCTTTATTGTTATGATATGCACTGTTGTTTAAATGCTCACCAGTGGTTCTTCATGCTTCCAAAGAATGTCAATGATGTAAATGATGATTTTTTATTGATGCACTAACGGAGCCCTTAATTTGACTTGCTTAGACAATATTCATAGCCAAGAGCTCCACCTGTTTTAGAAATAAAAGAGGCCTGAATGTGAGCTCCAGCTCTGATACATGATTGTCAATACTGCTTTATTGCTAGCATATCCCCTGACATGTGGACCTGACAAAAACAGCCAGTTTGCCTGTTCTTGAGGAAGAGCACTTAGCTGTGAAGGTATGAGCCGTGCTGTGCCATTTGCTCTCAAAACCAAAGAACAGGTTTCTGCATATCCACCAGCACGTACACAGCCAGACTCTGACAGTGATCTACCTCCTTTGCTAATTAAGTTATCTAATCAGGAACACAAGACATCGAACAAGACAAATAATTCCAACTAACATGCTCCAGCAGTTCAGTTTTCAGTGCTCACTGCCTATTGCCTTAAAATTAAAGTTTGTTGTTAGCCCACAAAAGGGTTAACAATAGATATGTGAGAGAAGTGGGAGAAGATGAAAATAGAGGATATTATGAGTCCTCAGGCTAAGGGCTAAAGCAGAGGCAGGGCCTCCATTGCTAGGGAAGTTCAGTTATTATTTAATAAAAAGTAGGTTGCATATAAGTTAATGCAATTAAATAATACTGAGAGACTACATCTGATAACAATATTTCTAATAAAAGCCATTGGGCATGCAATTTTGTTTATATAGAAACAGTAAACTGAAAAGTGCTCTTATTCAGATTGTTAGTAAAAATATTCAGTAATCTTCAACTAAGAAATGATTCTTGAAATACCTAACACAAATATAATGAAGCGTTTTCCCTTAAAAACTTACTATTTAAACATATAAAGTATCTAGTAACATATATCCTGTCAACTTCAGATTACTTTAGCCTTTTCATCAAAACTTCATGTGATACAACTGAAGTTTTTAATGAAAATCCAAGGAAAGCACAGTTACATTAGTGTTAAATTAGTTTGACAGGACATTCTTTCAATAAGTAGATCTTGATTAATATTAATTATTTTGTCTTCCTCTAGCTTATTATTAATAAAGCTTTGTAACAGATCATCTGTCATTTTACTCACAATGATAACTAATTTGCAGACCTGTCATTCTCTGGTGATCTTGTGTGGCCTTTCAGCAACCCCAGAGCATTAATATCCTTTGAGGTCGATAGTCCTTTGACCAGTATCTAAAGATTTTATTTAATATACAAAAGCAATCAATAATATCTAACCCTCCCTTGCCACATTGACTCCTACTAAAGGTAATGACATACCCAAGAAGCCTCATCCTCTAAATAACTACTGAATAAGCACTTAGTTTTCACTTGTGTGATTAGTAAATGTCATAAGTGTCAGCGACAAATGAAGCATTCTGGGGTTTGACTTTAGTTTTGTAATTTCCATCCTTTCGGTTACTTCCATGAGGACAGAGCTAAGTACAGTCATTTTGGAGAAATGCTCTGAGAAGTTAAGGTGCGTTCAAGCTGCCTGGTAATTTGGTAGCATTTCTGCTA
Source organism: Eudromia elegans (assembly GCA_003342815.1). Classification (NCBI taxonomy): domain Eukaryota; kingdom Metazoa; phylum Chordata; class Aves; order Tinamiformes; family Tinamidae; genus Eudromia; species Eudromia elegans. The sequence continues at coordinate 782,647 of PTEX01000217.1, forward strand.
GTCCACTTAAGGATGCTAGACACTAACATAAAGAATACATCTACAGATGTATTTTTTATGGAGATGTAAATAGAGGCCTGTTTTTATAATAAAGGAAATGTAGTGTTTTCCTAGTTTGACAGAACTATACGTTTTCGATCTTCTGAAAGTCCTGGCCTTGAAAGTAGCAGAAGTTGTGTCACAAACTTCAGAGGGGATAGAAATTTATCTCAGTCTGCAAGAATACCATTAGGATGAGACTATAATTCAAGTCTTTTTACTAGGTTCTTTTCTTCAGAGAACACTCTGCTCTGTCTGACAATGTGATTATTTTTAGAGAGATTCAACAGAAAAGGGATTAAATTGAATACGAGACATTTTATATTAATATTTACTGCTATTTATGTTGGTTAACAATTCATTGGTTTCCATTCATGTTAAGTGACCTTGTGGAGCTTCAAACATTCTGTTCTGAGGCTTTTGAAAGAATTTAATTGTAAAATCCATAAAGTGATTTCAGAGCTTTCTGTATTTTGATCTTGATTTCAAGGGTTCAGTCACCTGATTTTCCCTCATTTTGTTGAAGGCTTATGACTGTTGGGTAGGACACTGGTATCTAGCTAAGGAGATTAGCCAGTGGCTCCCTATGTTACCAAAAAGTTTCTGTAAAATATCAAATAACTAAATTATATGAAGAAAAGAAAAGAAAAGAAAAGAAAAGAAAAGAAAAGAAAAGAAAAGAAAAGAAAAGAAAAGAAAAGAAAAGAAAAGAAAAGAAAAGAAAANAGAAAAGAAAAGAAAAGAAAAGAAAAGAAAAGAAAAGAAAAGAAAAGAAAAGAAAAGAAAAGAAAAGAAAAGAAAAGAAAAGAAAAGAAAAGAAAGAAAAGAAAAGAAAAGAAAAGAAAAGAAAAGAAAAGAAAAGAAAAGAAAAGAAAAGAAAAGAAAAGGAGAAACAATGATATGCTTAAATAGGATTGAAGAGAGCTGAACATGCCTTTTATGCACAAACACAGACAGACTAGCATGTTCCATTTATCTTTTACAACTTAAGCTAATAAGCCTGCATAAATAGATTGTACTAATTTGTGTAATAGCACTCTATGTCATTAAAGCTGGAAGTAGCCACGTTTTCTGGCTGGCAAGGCACACCAAATACAACATAATGAACACAAGCAGCCTAACAGTTTTCATGGAGAAAGTTTCAGAGAGTTATTTTCCATTTCCATAGAAACTATTGCTTCATTTAACAAGAGCCTTTCTCCACCCTTGGTGATCCTTTGGGAGCACACAGTTAATTAGAGAGGGCTCCACAGGAGCTTTTACCACATTTTATGATTTCCCTGTTCACTTTGCACCTTATGGGGCAGAATTCCATACAAAACTTTGAGAAGCAGTGGTATCTGGGTCTTTTAGGGGGAAAAAAAAGGCAAAAAAAAAGGCTGATTTATAAAATGCCAAAAAAAGGAGGTAGAAAAGAAAGATAAAATAACCACATCCCATTGACCACTAATCATATTAGGAATTAATTTAGAATTAATTTAGAATTAGATTAAACTAACTTTAAGGTCAGTTATCGGTTCAACATTCAGAAATAATCAGACACTATTTTTTCCATTCAGAAGTGTGCTCCTTTGTGTGCAATTCTCAATTAACACGGTACTTTCATCTTCCAGTTTCTTAAGTCACTTCACATTTTGTAGGAGGTTTTCTCTGATTAGAGTACAAAACGACATGTTTATCCCAAGGTTTGTAAAACAAAACAAAAGCTCAAATACTCTTTGCAATCTAGTTGTAATTCATATGAAAAGTGGTTAAACTTAAATGTTGCATATAAATCCTTCGAAGTTATTTCCCTTTTGGGATAGAACCTACATAAAATTGGGTATTGGGTTCAAATATATCATTCAATTCTGGTCTTACAAGTAAGGATTTTATTGTCATCACTGTAAAAAATAAATTCTGTATATTTTTGGTGACATAGTTGTCTCAGGGGAAGAAAAATGTCTTTTCCTACAAGTGTGGGTTGTCATTCAGTTTCTAGACAGCTGCAGTAGTTTAAGATGTCACCACTCCCTCCCTGCTATCTGCTCTCTTCCATTGGAAGTTCTAAGCCATACTTCTGCTAAGAGAGTGGCTGGTGTCACCAATGTCTGGTCCTCCACTGAAGTAAGCTGGGCTACCTTTATCCCTTCTTGTTTACATGTTTCTAATTTTCTTCACCGCCACATAACCTGCCTATTTGTCTTCTCCAACCTGACAACCCCCAGAAGTGTAGGCAGGACTCCATCCCCGAGATCTCCAGAAGTACGGAGCACCAAAACTCCCTGATCCAGTCTTAGCCAAAAGATACTGGGACTGGAGAAGCGAGGACTGGAAAGAACATATCTGTGTGCTGGGAGAAGTACAGGCTATTTTGAGGAGACTTGTGTGTGAGGAAAAGAAAGCAGGGGCCACGGCTCTCTTAAATATGGGGAAAGGGTTGATGGAAGAGAAGTGAGGAATGAGCAAGTGAGAAGAGTCAGAGGGGCCCAGCGATGTTCAAAGGTCTGGTTAGAAGAGAGTAGTTTGAGAAAGAGCTTTCTATTGAAGGGTTTGAGTGTGCATGGGGAGAGGGAGAAGGGTGGAGTTGCTCTTTCTTCTCTCCTTGACTCATCAGCTTCCTCCTCACTCTCACTTTCGGGATGTAAGAACAGTGCTGTTGAACTCTCTTACTCTTTTCCTAGCTGTCCTTTAATGCCATTCCCACTAGGAGCAAATACAAACCATCTTCCTGGACCTTCAGGATGTTTTGGGAAGGGACAGAGCTACTTCCTTTGGGAGGAAAAGGTGACTAAGCAGCAATGTGAGGAGGGGAAATCGGCTCCCACAGCTGCCCACAGGAGCTGGACAGAACTAGAGGAGGACAGGGGACCTGGGGATGATGGGGACCTGCGCAGGCAGGTGTCAAGGACACCCTGCAGGCAGGGGTGGAGCAGTCAGCTCATGGTCTCACGGCCTGCTGTCCACACTTCTGATCCCCTCTGCCCCCACCTCTCCTTAAGTGGGTCAAGTCCATTCTTTAGAAAATGCTTAATGCAAAAGAATCAACAACAGCAACAATAAAAACACATACATATACAAGGCCTTGGAATCAAGGCCCTGTGAACTGATTTCCTGGGTCCTAAAATTTGTCTTTGGTGCTAGTCCTTTCCCACAGATCTTGGTTCCTGCAATGCTAAGTGCCATTGCTTCAGCAGGCTGCTTTGCTCTCGGCATGCTCTTTTGCCCCTGGCAAATGCTGCAACTGGAAACTGGAAAATGTAGCTTTAGACCCTGTCAGGGTAAGGCGAGAATTCTTCACATTTCTGCATGACAATTTTAAATACTAGTATTTATATATTGCAGAAGAAGAAGATAACTTTTCCTGACATATTTTGAAAGACGTTAATTAATTTTAGGTTTTAATAACAAAGATATCTAGTACCATAAATCTGGAGAACAGGAGGCACCTTCTATCAGAAGGCAACAAGGCAATAAATGTTCCAGAGAGACTGTCCTTGAAATCTCCTGTGCTGGCTCCTGAGCTCTGCTCCTGCAATACGCGGGAGGCTCACAATGAAGGCTTTTGATTCTCCTGCAGGAGCCAGATAAATAAGTCCTGTCAGGGAGCCTGGGCAAGAGAAAATGGAAGTTCACATAATTTAATCTTTCCATTAGGACCTATCTTAGAAGTGGTTAGAAATATTTCCTGAAGTGTCATTCCTTTAGATTAGGAATTCTAGTCAGATTCCAGCCATTATTTCAGACAAAGGCTCTGAAGAAGACCAGTGAGAAGCAAAACATTCCATTTTATCTACATTGTTTCAGTGCCAATGAAAATTAAAATTTGTTGAAAGAAATGCAGTGTGCTGGTCTCAGGATCATTTACGTACTGAGAAACGAGCTGCATGCTGTAAATTTCATCCAGGGGAAGCTGTTACAATGTGGATAGCATTTAGCCTGAGAGAAACAATTAGAGGGACTCAGTGGGCAAAGATAAAAATGAAACAAAAATCATAAAGCTAAAGTTAGTCTAATTTCATAACCACAGGTGCTTCCTAGCAAGCTAAGGCCTAACCCCCCCCGACAGCTATCACGGAGGAACATAAAAGGGAAAACACTTTCAATGTGAAGAGGTAGCCTGGCAGAAGGAACTCCTCTAAGCGATGACTCTTCCAGCCACTGCTGCTCACAGCTCCCACTCCCTCTGTCTCCTTATTCCTTCTTAAAAAGCACAGGGAGAGCAACAGTGCTTCCCTCACTACCCTTTTCTGCAGCAGGAGATGTTTGTACCAGGAAAACTGAAGTGATCTCTATTGATTCACAACCCAAACGACTGGTGACTTTGTGTGAGTTTTGAAACCACTAGCATTAAAAAAGTCATTGCATCCCTCAAGAGGCTCTATTATGTGAGCAGAGAAGGCCTAAAGGGCAACCTCAAAAACTATCCACTTGGCTGGCTCAGCATATGAGCTGACTACTTATAGCTTGGGATAAGTAAAACATCATCTTGTCTTTCCAGTTTCTCCAAATGAAAATCTTTTGAAATGAAATATTTCGAAAAAACATAAAGGACATAAATCTCAGAGTTTAAAAGCAAAGTTTTAATATAGTCAGATTGGTGGGACTGAGCATCAGCATATTTGGGATTGCCTGCATTATCTGTCTTTACAGTTTTGTTCTTTCATGCCTGCTCTCATCTGAACCATTAAAATATTTACATTAAAGTACACAAGTTTCATGCTGTATCTGCATGAGCATGTGAATACAGTATTCTGCCCATTGGAGCATTGAAAATTAAGGAACTGAACTGCATCCATTAAAATTCATTGTGAATTCATGATTATCAGTCATCCCATGTACAATGAACATCTGAACAGAGTTCATTAAAGTGAAAAAAAAATTCAGGTAAGTTAATGAATAGTTATTACTAAAATATATCCTACCACATATAATGGAAAGAGAAGTTTCTTTCCACTGCATATTGTATAGTTCTTTGTAAGCCTAGCAGGGGCAGGGGGAAACACTTGCTTCATGAGCCTCTTTGTTCTTCATTCAGTGTGAAATCTTTCTGGCTCTTGGCAGGAGGGCTGACATTTGCATACAAAACTAAAGAAAATAGTTACAATTTTAGATGTTTAAAGAGAGGAGAGTAAAGAAAAAGGGAATGTAGCACCTAGTAGGTTTTGAGCTATAAGGTGTGATGGACTAACACTACCAAGAAATAGGTGCAATTCACTTGAAGAATCGTTAAAAATGTCCACTTGAGAATTGTGCAAGATGGCAAAGTAGTTGAATAATTAAGGTATCTATCTCAGACAGCACTCAATGTTATTTCTTGGAAATGTGAAATCTAAGGAGCGAAACTTGAATTTTGTGGTTAACTGATTTGTCACATTCTGTGAGTATTTCTCAAAGCACTAGAATAAATACAGCTTCATTTGAAGCATCAGAAAAAAATATCATCTTCAGCTTTTCAACTGAGAGAAGCAACTTTGTAAGTGATGTCTAAAGATCCCAGTAGAACTGATGAGGTGGGAAGTGGAAGTAAAACATTTCATCTCTCTCATGTGCAAAAATGCAGAGCATAAATAACTGAATAGTGATTATATTCTAGAGGTTGAATGGCAGAAGGTCAAATGCTCAGTATACGTCAAAAACAGGTAGAATGAGTTTTAGAAAGGTCAAAACAAACAAACAAATAGTTTTATTTTATGACTGTCATTTTATGACAGTTTGTATTTAATATGCATAAGCAGCTTAATTATTCTGATCATCTATCTCAACAACAGTAACCACAAGGGTAACAAGAATATCTGAAAATGTGAAAAACCTTGAAAAACTATTAAACAAGTAAAATCCTCCAGCTAATGGGAATATGCAGATTATGATAAAGATGTAGAAAATCAAAAGCAGCAAAGATTTGGAGGAAGTGAGTAGGGATGGTGACTAATTGTCATATTTCCCTTGGGACACCTATCGAGCTGATGAGCTAATAGATTTATAGCTAAAATATTACTTTTTTCTACACAATATGTAATAGGAATAATAGGCAGGGGTGCTATGGAGTCTGCATCAGTGTGGAATAAGGCAATGGGGTGATAAACACATGGAAGATGTTCAACTGATGAACATTAAAACCAGTGCTGCTTCCAACTCAGAATGTCCATGAATAAACAAGAGCTGGAAAGAGCTACTGGGAAAAAAAAAAAATTTACTTTATGCACGGTACTTATACAATCTTTCTCTAACGCATCACCTCTGACCAATGAATTATTGGGAAATTAAAAAGTAAAAATAAAATCTCTTGGTTTGAGAGGAATTGCAGGAGTGAACCAAAAGACTTAAAGGGCAACAAGTAAGAAAGAAAAAAGAAGGTAAGAAGTTTGAGATGGGAAAATCCATGAGGAACCTCCCCTGCACGTATGCTTTTGCAAAGGCATGCAGGCAGCTAACAGTACAAGCTAGCCTGGGGGCAGAGCAGAGCAAAGACCGGAGCACCGGGCCCCACAGGCATCTGCAAACGAGCCAAATAACAGGGCCAGGACACCAGCTCAGCACCATTCCTATCATCTGCACTGTTTAATTCCTTGCATGCTTTCAGGTAAGTTTTAGGGCTGTGTTGCCTCTATCACACTGTGCCCAAGGAAAGTCTGAGGAAGAGCATCAAGCAGGGATTATTTCCAACGTGCAGTTTGGGCAGAGCTGGGCTCTTTGGATCAGGGAAGGGAGGTGAGCAGTGCTGTGATGTGCTGCTTGTCCTCAGGGCCTGAGAACCAGCTCCATTTACTAAAATAGATATGTACACAGGAACTCCTCCCAAGCTTCTTGGCACTTGGTCTTTACAAACTTGAAAGAGGCTGGACAAGAATTTTTTTTGTGAATAAAAAATCATTAGGCATATAAGGTGAAAAGGTGAGAAGAATATAGCCAGGGTCTCAGTGTAATATTATACTTGGATTTAAATAAAAAGGTTGCAGTTTTATATGCTGTAATCATCTTACCATCACAGAAAAGATAAAAAGAGCAAGAGTGGCCATTGGGCTCTCTGAGGCTCAGCAAATATCATCCCCTGCAGCCGTGCATGTGGAGGAAGATCAAGGAAGATGAGCATGAGAAGAGAAAGGTGTTTACGTCGCTGGGGGTAAAATGGCAAGGGGCTTCTGTTGTGTCTATTCGAGAAGGCCTCAAGGTTTTCTGTTTTGTTTTCTTGACTTAGGATGCATCGAGTCCCTGCAGGTGCCCAAAATCTTACCCTTGCAGAGGAAGGAAAAGGTCTGGCCTGTTTCCATGCTTCTCCTCTCCCTTTGAGGCCATGCAAAGGTGCAGCTCTGTGTGGAGCTGCTGCTGCAATGTTTTGTTCCTATGTAAAATTCACAGCAACAAGCTAGGAAAACAGGAGATTTCTCTTCAAGCCTCCACCTACAAGTTGATGAGCCTCATACAGATTACCATACAGTAGTGGTATAACAAGTTTGGCACATATCTTGATGTAAGCAACAAAATATATCTATTCAGCCTGACAAATGCCTGGGCTTGTCCCTGCCTTCTCTATTTTCACACTTTGGGCCAAACTATACACTTGACTATCAAGCCACTGTTGAGCTTTGTTGTAAAGAGGGTCTGTTGTGCCCACAGGCTCTGCCTTTGGTTTAACTTCTTTCTGAAGGGGAAAAGTAATAGTATACCCCTCCATATTCCAAATTTGGCACAAGAATGAGGTAACTAAGTAAATTGCATAAATCCATGAAATTATTTCTACATCATAATCCAAAGGGTAGAAGTTTTTCACCCCTGACAACATTTAAATTGTGAGCACCACTCACGAAGGGCAGCACACATAGCTGTTGTCCCACACATGTGCCCAGCCTGTCTCTGCACCTCTGTGTCCCCCTTCACAGCAGCTTTACTGTCCTCAGAGTGGTTTTAGGTGAACAAAGCAGAATTAAAATTGAGCTGCTGGAAAATCAGGTAGCGGTGTCAGAGAGCTGCACATTCGGCCAGTAGGCACCACCCAGACACTGCAAATACAGCAGAGGCAGAAAAGGTGCCATTTAGACACTGGGAGGCTGTTTATCAACCTTCTTGTGGGCATGGTAGTAGAAATGGATAGTATGAATTTAGATGGTTAACCCAGTCCCAGCCTTGCAGTATTAAAGGGGTAATCTAAGTTTATTTGCACAGTTCCTTTAACCTACTCATTTGGCTTCCTTAGTTCCAAGCTGCATATAAAGGGGGAAAGTTACATTTTCAATTACATGTATTTGAAGTGGACCAAGATTAGTGAAGTTTTGCTGAATTAATTACTGATGCTAGAGGCATGCAGAGAGTCAGGCTGTGTGCCCCAAACCCTGAGGAGCTCTTTTGTGTAGACCCATTATTTTGGGGTATATTTTCACTGAGAAAGTACCTATCACACCAAGTAAGAATTACCCCAACTAGATCATTTTGGCTGCTTTAAACAGTTACAAAAATGAAAAGGGAGTTACTTTTTAATATGTTTAATGTTGTACATTAATACATACTGTCTCCAGAGTACTCTTCATTCTGTGGTGACACCAAATAGCAAACACCACATAAAAAGGTATATAAACTTGCTGAAGAAGGAAGCCTGCAGTGCCCCATTTTACTGAAGGAGAGGAGGTGTTAATTACAGACCTAATGGAAAGTCTGAGATGCCAAAACCTAATAAGTACAACATTCACATTTAAATTGTGCAGCATTTCCTGATTCATATGTGTTTAGATATTCAGGATCAGGTCAAGGAGGATGATAATTTTCTTCTTACTTAAAAAAAAAAAATCCTATACTTCACATTAAAGTGTGCTTTATCTACAAACACGGGGAGGAACGTAGGCACCAGAAAAAGGCAATATGATCTTCTCAGAATTAAAGTTATTTAAACATTGAGAGACCTATAGACAAAACCAAGCTCTAGGCAAATACTGCATGAAGAGAAACCAGCATGGGGCAGTCAGTAGTTTCTATTTATCATTAGTATGCAGCAGCAAGACAGCAAATGGAAAATGTTGGCTGGACATTTGCCCCAAGGACTTGGAGCCCAAGTTCCCAAGAGATCATGTTATTTCCAGCACAAAGCAATATCTTCTCACTGTAATTCCCCTGGGATTTCCTGTGCACAGCCTTTTTTGTAAGTGTGAGATTCATCTCAACAAATTTCAGCCATCTCTAATTGAATCTTTCCATCTGAGCTGCATCATCTGAAAGAAAGACGTAGCCAGAAGATAAACCATTTCAGACATCATGGGCATCTATGTCTTGCCCATCTCTCTCTATTGATCACAGAAGCAGCTTTAGAGGTCTGGCTTAGGATACAATCAAGCAAAAAGGAAGTATTTTGTCTTAGAGCTACTTAGTCTTGAACTTTAGTTTCTTGTAATTTATTATGTTTTCTTTATATACTAGGTTCTGTGTAACATGTTAGCCTTTTTGTTAACCAATGATCATTAATATATTCGGACAAATAATGTACTATCATAATGTCCTTATTAAGAAAAGCATCTTCACATCTGGAGGCTTAAATCATGTAATGTCTGTGATATTGATGATGGTTTCAAGTAATGCAGCTGGCTAGACATACAATACATTAAAGCACAATTGAAAAAAAAAAGAACAGAGGAGAGCAGCAGGTCAAACTACATGAGAGAAAACATAGTGAGTGGAAGGATGTAACTTAATGCTGACGATAATTTTATTCTTAAAGCTCGGGTGATTTGTGTTATCCTTTCTGGAGCTAAAATTCTGTAGTGTTTATGTTAGAAAACGTAAAACTAAAAGTCACTTATTTTCTCCACAGGCAAATGATTTTGAATGGAGGCATTTAAACTACACACTAAAATCTAAATGCATTGAAGGAGCTTCTGGTTTCCTAAGAAAATCTGAGCACGCAAGTAAATCATCCTATTTATTAGACAATAGTCACAGGAAGTAATTAAACACAGTTATCAGGCTTCTTTTTTCAGTAATTTATTTTGTAATTCTTAATAAGGATAAAATGGAAGAAGTTTATTAGTACATTAAAGGTTTAAAAATAAATATTACATGTGTCACATAACAGAAGATTTAGCTTGACTCAGGTTTGCAGAGGGACCTGTTCTATTTTCATTACTATTTCATTCATCTGTATGTCGTTCTTTAGAATAAAGTTCTAACACATTACTATGGGCATATAAGAAAGAGGAAGATTTAAAAGGCATAGATAAAAGGAATGAGCCTTGCTCCCACTGACTTTTAATAAGTTTGATACCTGACTGCTATTTATGTCTTAAAAATATTTCCTGAAGTTATTTTAAAAATGTCTTTAGCCAACATATGCGGACTTTGTTCATGCAGAACAAGATTTTAAACTTTATGCTATTCTGGTACTTTCCCAGACCTCCTATGTTTCAGTTTTAAGCATTTAAAACTAATATCTCCTCATTCTGCCATGTTTCCCTAATGAAAGAAATTTGTGGATTAGTTGGTTTGTCTTCCAAAAAAAAAATCCAAATTGAAATGTACATGGGAAAAATCATGCTGACTTTTTGTTTGTTCTTATCTCACAGTCATTATCTGGCACCAGTGAGAGCTGTATCCACTGCCTCACAAAACCATTGATGAGCACGGCCTTCATGCAGCAGAGTGGGGGTTTCAGGTATGAATATGGTGATAACCAGCCATGGGGGCAGATGGAGACAATTCCCTGGCAAGTTTTAAACTAGACTGCATTCAATAGAAGTAAAGCCAGTGTCAAGAGTTACATCAAAGTCAATGTTCTTACTAGGTCAGTGAGCTGCTGGTGGAGCTGAAACTCTACCTCTCTGTCACAGTATCTAAAGCATTGCCAAAATCCAGGTTTGGGCTCATGTACAGACAAATCCTTTTGGCTAGATTTATTCTTTCAAAAATGTTTTGGGCATGGACTGATGAAGACTGCTCAAGGATATCAGGACAGGACATCAGTCAACTAAATGCAGAGTGATATGCCATTGTTTGAAAAATATGACAGCAAGTAGGCCATATCTTGCTATATTTTTTCTTATTAATCAATTATCAATTTATTTTGTTTCTCTTGACATGTCAGTTCTTTGTCCAGGTGTCTTTGCATTCTTATGCATCATGAAAGTTTGGTGGCTATGATTTTATATGCATTTAAAAATAGCAATCTACTTCTGTCCTATTAAATCAGGAAAAAATTTCTTTTGATGTCCCCCAGATCTCCTAAGAGGGATCAGGTAATATGAGAGATAAAATTTAATTTTTAATACTCCATGGGGGAAGTTTTGGAAGCCAGAATAGCTTCTGCCCATAACAACCAAGATTTTATCCTGAAAGAAATAATTGCAAGAATTTCTGTTAGCTTTGCAGTGAGAAAGAGTACTGGTTGTTAGCAGTCCAGCCAACAGAAATACATCCATGATCACCCTGCTCGTCTTCTCAGCAGTGGCACATTTCAAATAGAAGAGTTTAGGAAGCTGGAACCTGGCAAAGGTAAGAGATTTTAACTTCCTTGCGCATATACTGGGAAGCACAGACAGTTCTTCAAGGGTAATTTGAGGAGTTATATTGATATTAGTCCAGCTGGTTATTTGCATAGCTTAGAACTTATAGTATAGAATCTTCTAATTGTAAAAGAAGTTGATAAATCTGTGCTGTCAAGAACTCTGGTGTTCTCTGCTTAATATTTTACAAGACAGTAAGATCTAGTCAATCTGACTGTTGTTGGTCCCAATCTCTTGGCAATGTTAAGTGTAAAATCAGCCTTCTTTGTGATCAAGGTTTGTGCAATGACATGAAGGAAGGAAGGAAGACAGAATGCAGTGAAGACGAATGCGTTTCTGCAACCTTAATCTCCCCTATTTTTTGCCAAATATTCACAGATGAGTTTTTGGAGAAGATATGGAGCACTGTGCAATATTTCATAGTTTGAGATGTCCAAAATGCTTTAGTAAGAGAAGTATGATAAGAGCCTGTTAATAGGTTCTTTAAAAAATTTTTTTAAAAAAAATCGTTTGGAGTCATTTCTAACTGCAAGTAAAGGATTATATTTCATTCTGTTTATGCATAGCTTCTGAGTAAAAATTTTAGAACCACCCATGTCAAAGAAGGCAATGATCAGAACTCTCCTTTTCTTTAGCCCTGGATTGATAAGGAGACTAAGGAGACTTTTCCACAATAACATATAAGAAATTCCTCGTTCCTTTGTTAGCTCTCTTACAAATACTGCATAAATCAATTTCTTGGTTCATGTGATTTGAAATAATTATTTTTTTCCTAATAAATGCTTTTTTTAAAATGAATTTTAACCAGTCATCATATTATTTTTATCTACAGCCTAAGGTTTTGATTTTCAATGTTTAATCAAACAACAAAGCTACTTCACAAGTAACATTATTTGAAATGAGTCTGATGAGCAGAGCAACTGAAGGAGCCAGAAAACAGAACAATAAACAGCAATGTGTTATTACAGGTAAAGCAAGGAAACAAAGACTATGATGGAAAACAAGGAAGCACTGGAAGCAACCAAAAAAAAAATTAGAGATGTGTCTCATCCTTGAGTAGATGGAAGCTACTCATGCATATATTTGGGGTTAGACTAGATGTCCTCCTAAGGTCCCTTCTAGGCTCAGCCATTCTGTGAAATTGTCACCTAACATCTTTTCCATGGGCTTTAATAACGAGAGGTAGAGATAAGTAAAAATAGGTATCTGAAGACACAGTAGGGGAGATATGAAGCTTCAGGGGCAGCTGAACACTTGCATTGCTGCTGGTGAGCAGTACCCAGAAGGCAGATATGTGTTGAAGAGCAGTGAGCAGGAGATAAATAAGCAAGGCTAAAGAATATGGAGCAAAAAAGAGAGAAACTGACTAACAGATTAGATTAAAAGTGTTTAATACGCGTTAAATCTGTTTTGGAGTCAATTACAGTGAGCCATACAGAAAGCCATAAACTTCAGCAATAATCAAGTTGGAATTATAATTTTTAATGGAAAATCATAAATAATCTCAAAAAAGAATTATAGTGCCAGTCAATTATTTACCATACCAAAGAAGATGGAAGAGGAAACGAGAGCAATATATACAATTCAAGGGCAAATTATGAAGAAATGACGCTTAAACATACTGTTTAATTACTGAAACTGAATATTTCATATCCTATGAGTGTATTCCCACTACATTTGAGGTACTTTATTCCATTGGCTAACCTTCATTCATTGCATTTACATCTATTATACATTTGAAACAGCAACTGAGGTTATATGTGTCTTACAAAATTATCTAGGGTAACATAATATCCTGTCAAAATACTTCATATCGAGACATCCCAACCTCCTAAGTGTTCTATGAGAATACACTCATCACATTTTTAATATACTTCAGCTCAAGAAACCAAACACACCTATTTAACAAAAAGTTAACAAAAAAGAATGAGATCCTATATCAAAAGCAAGCAACCTCCCTTTCTCTTAACCATCTACTAAGCTTTCCAATCATGCCATTTGATCTATTGTTATTTTTTTCTTATTCTTTTTTTTTCCCACTTCTACAGCAAACTGACAGCACAAAAGAAACAGATGGTAGAGAAGGTCAGGAGTAGCACAGGTTTCAAATCAGAAGAGAAGATGCTTCTTTTGTAAGATTTCAGGGGAAAACAAACTTGAGAGAATTAGTTTTGCACAATAGGAAGACCTGTGAAATGAATTTGAGACAACAGAATTCAGCAAAAGCTTCAAAGACTGATTACAATGATGGCGCAGAGTCATATGAAATAATAATAGAGTCACTTGGCTCATCTTGCAGGAACTATTTCTGGAGTTCTTAAAAAAAGTCAGATTTTTGAATCAAAAAATATTTACTGATTACTGATTCACTGACTGATGACTAAGTGAAACACACACCAAACCTGTGAATGACAATTTTATTTCTTCATAGAACAGGAATATAAATGACAAGAAAATTATATGAGAGAAGTTTTCTACTTTCTATAACAATGAAATAAAGGAAGTAAATAATGTTTTTGAATAAAATTGATACAAAATTGATGTCTCAAAGCAGAAGACAATCATGCTACAGTGCCCATGGCCACAGTTATCATTCAAGGATGAAGACTGAAAACCTGCATTGCACATTACTGCGTGAATTTCTTTCCTTATGTTGGTATTTGACTGCAACTAGGATTAGTATACTGAGTGTTAAATATGACCCACAAAGCTACATGTTACAAATGAAGCCAAGTTCTTTGCCTAAGTGTTGATTCTAGTATTCAAATAAAAAGACTTTTGTTCGTGTGCTCTGGTAATATGTAGCATTCACATATAAATACTCATGTTTTAACTTGCAGTAAAACTGAAGATACTTAAATGATTTTAAAAGTTTACTTAACAGCCCATTTTTGGCTAAGGCCTGGAGCCTTCTGTGAATCTCTTCAAGTGGACACATTTTTCACAATACATTAGCTTTGAATGTGCCCTTATTATCCTATAAAAATCCCTTAACTACCATTTCCCAACTGCTTAGATCATTACCATCAACTTTGGCTCAGCTTCCGTCTTTCTTCTTTCTCAAGCTTCTTGCCATCTATTGTATATCTACACTTAGATGCTTTCCTTGCATATGGACTTTGACTCATATGCTGCTAAAACATGGAATTATATTCTTGATTTTTCTCTGTTATTTCCTATTTTGTCAGTTTTTTATTATTATTCCTATTTTAAATATACCCCTGCAGCTGTTCAATGCAATGTCATGAATGCTTAGTACATCAGAGGTTTTCTTTATTATTTTATTTTATTTTTTTTCAACTGGAAGCAAGAGTCTCAACTTCAGAAACATGCTACAAATGAAGAAAATATGCAACTAAGCTGTTCTTAATGGGACAGTCATAATGACATTATTTTTATCAAAATAATGAGATGTTTGCTATACTAAAATGTATAGCACTCCTTTTCGGCAAGCCTCATTGTTACAGAACAGGTCGTTACAATTCAGTTTCAGAGAGATATATATATGAACCTTATGTGTTAGCATTAAAACCATTTATAACAAAGTACAAACTTTGACCAAACACTGCATTTTGTTTTCAATTCAAGGTTCCTTTGCTAAATTATTTCCTCTATTTCCAGTGTTCAAAATGGTTCTGCCTCTATCCCTGAGTAATACCAATTAGTGAATTCACTTTAAACTCTCATCTGCTCCACCAAGTGTTTCAAAGGGTGCCAAGCACACCATCCAAATCGCATGTACTGCTTCTGCCATCTCCTGTATACCTGTTTAATATCTGACAGGTTTGCAAAAAAGCTGAGGAGAAAAAGTGCCTGGAAATTGCAGTAGTACAGCTTTCTGATTATTTTTACATACACACTGTTCATCATAACCCAGTTGTACCGACAGATATTTAGACGAAGAATGAGTGCGTAATCTTATACAGTGATTTTTTTACAAGTTAGAAATACTCAGCTGAAAGTGAGAGATGGAGACTGTTTGGAGAGTGACCTGGCTTGGGAGGTCTAACATTTTATTCAGCTGGGTGCCAGGCATTGTGGAAGAGAGTATTCACAAAACTGAAGTGACAGTGACAATTTTGCTGGTTGCTTACCGTATGGCAGTGACTCTTTATGGCTACTGCATAGATCTTATTAGAATTTAATTTTAGTTTGGTCTCTGAGACCTTTCTAGGTCTATTAAACAAACTAATCATAGACTAAGGACTGACCCAAAGCCCACTGGAGTCAGTAAGAGTTATTCACCTTGCTGAGGCAAGAAAACTAAATGCCGTTTCCTGTGCAGTTTTCAGGTCCTCAGTTAATGAACTTTATCTTGTACTTATATGACTGATATTCTCCTGAGCCCACCCAACCAAAGGCTTTCTCAGACATCAGTCTGGGAAGCAGCTTTCCCTCACATTAATCAGCTCTTCTCCGCACCGTGGGAAAGCTCACGTACAGATTCTTCTGAGATCCCCACAGAGATGCGAGAAATTGTGTTAAAAGAAGAGAGAGCAGGAGGAATTTGGAAACGAATGGAAAACCAATTGAATTAGTGGGAAGACATACTGAGTTACCTTAAAATTTAGTGTGAAATATTGTAAGAGGGAGGGTAGAAAAAGGAATTAAGGTTGGCTGAAGGTTGAAAGGTTGAGAGAAATGAAGAGAACATAGATACAAGACAAACTGCATCTTCAACACAGCTTGCTTGCTTTTGACCTTAGCACACTGTAGCAGGGGAGGGCAATTTCCATACTGATTTATAGGTAGGGAGTTGACCTGAATTAACTTTACTGCATGACAGATAAAACATTGCCTGACATTATTATCATGGGGCTAATACACACCTTAATTTACCAAAGCTACTTTATGCAGAGGGAAACATCCACATTCCTTTGAAGAGCAAATAATTC
This sequence comes from Eudromia elegans, assembly GCA_003342815.1. NCBI lineage: Eukaryota > Metazoa > Chordata > Aves > Tinamiformes > Tinamidae > Eudromia > Eudromia elegans. The sequence continues at coordinate 799,040 of PTEX01000217.1, forward strand.
AATTTCTCAGATGAGGACAAACCTAATGAGAAACTGCTGCTTCGTGAGGACCATGTTTATGTGATTTAAAACACACATTGTCCTACTGTTTAGAGAAAGAGCATAAAACTAAGCATCTGGGCAGTAAGCTGAGAAAAACAGGTCAATTTAAGATGCCAATTTAAGATGTCTTTAGATAACAAAAGAAAGTCTCTAATGATCTGGAAATGCTGCATGATGACTGATGTCATATACCCTTAAAGGAAACCAAAGGAAATCAAGTGTTCCTACATGGGACCTAAAAACTGCAGGAAGTTCATCTTTTTTAAAAAATACCTTTTTCAAAAAAGCTATATACAGAACTGTGACTCACCACCACCTAAGTAGTTTAAAAGAAGATTCTTTAAAAAAAAAAGAAGCCCATGCCTAGCAATTTCTTCCCCCTCCCTTCTCTTCTTTTCCGTCTTCCTAGAAAAGATTCCGAAGAGTTTACGAAGAAGCAGCAGCATAACTCTAAAATTTTCTAAATAAAATACAAAACAAAAATATATCTTATTTAACAATCTTAATTGATAGGTTTTTTTAAAGCTCTGCTTTCACACTTGAACTGCAAGTGAGGTATAGAGAAGTGAAATCTAACCTCATTCAGGTCAGTGGGAGTTTTAATGTCAGGATGTTTGCAGTTTCCATCCTTCTATGCAGCATGGCACCTTATTTAACACTTGGCTGGAAACTTTCTAGCAGTACAACACAAGACAATTTTATAGCCTAATCCTTGCTATGTCATAAAGTCAATGTGAACCAATCTGTAAAAGGGGTTGATGGTAGTTGCACATCTGAGTAAAACTGTTTGGTGTTTTATAAATGGCAAGCAAATGACTCATCAGAGCACTACTACATGAAATTGTGCATATAGGTGACTGCTAAGTTCTTTGCCGTTTTCAATTCTATGGCATTTATAAATTTTCTTCTGTTGTTTTTTTATTGTCATCATCCATCCCTGTGACTATGACAGGGTCCTTTTCAACAGCAAAACATAGGGGAAAAAAATTGTGCTTCCTTTCTGCTAATGTATATCCCTATTTAAATAATATAACTATACTCTCTATATGATACAGAAAAACAAAGAACAAGCTAGGCATGAGGAAGTGCTCTGTCTTCACCTGTTCTGCAGACTTATTCTACTCTATTCTGTATAGTGACTTGCTATTCTGTTTCTCTATTTAGTCTTTTTATGCTCCTTTCTTGCCAATTTTTTGTTGAATAGAAGACAAACTGTATTTTTTAGATTCTTACAACTTGGCAATAGCAGAGACATCCTTCTTGCCCATTTGAGGCTAGTAACTAAAAGACATCATTTCATTTCAAAATAAATCATGATGCAAATTTTTAATTCAGTCTATTAAAGTGGCACTGGTTTTGATTACAGTTTTTATGGTTTTGCTTTCCCTTCTCAGTTATGATAAATCTTTACCTTTTTGTTTGTTTATTTAAGAAGATTCCTTAAGTCATAAATAATTTTGAATGCTGTTTCTTCAAAACAGGGCCTCACTTGTTTCTCACTCTTTCCAATATCAAGTGTTAGGAATGAAATTCTTCAAATCTCAACTACTCATTTGCCTTGAATAGCAGATATTGCTGATATTCCTAAAGGCATTCCATTCTCTACACAAATAAGACACTGGCATTTCCAGAGAAACAAACAGAATATTATATCAAACCTAAGAGATTTAAGAGAAAAAGGGGTTCTACAAAGAATATTGGTGTTCCGTGTGAGCTTGTGTGTGTGCATGTGCATTTCCATGCACATGTATGTGTGTGTGTATGTGTGCTAAACTGTGTTTCATAGTGCTGAATACTGTCTGAACAAATAACCTTGAAGCACTGACCCAGGGTCAATTAGTATATAGTCAATATAGTCAATTAGTGCTTAGTATACTGAATTCAATCTTTGTCTCCGTAATAACAATTTTTTTAAAAGGTATAAAATAGAACTTAGAGGAAAACGCTATTTCCACTTAAATTACACTCTTGCCTATGCAGGCTTTCAATGTATTTACTGTGTAGAATACTACACTTTATTGTGGCAAAGCTCATGCAAATGAGGCTAAGAGCAATAAACACCAATTTCCTGAAAGACAATTTACAAATTAATATAAAATTTCTTAATGGACTGAATTCACAACCCCTGGATAACTCATGGTCATATACTACCTATTTATTTATAGCTCTAAGGCAGCAAGTAATATATGAAATGTAATATAGGTCTTCATAAAGTAATATTTAGCTAGTTGTTTATCTTTCAGCAACAGACTAACCCAAATGGGGGTTCAGACAACCACAGAATCAAGCAGGCAAGGAGATTCAAAGGCAGTGGTTGATTCAATACTAAAATTCTTTAGTAAGAAGAGATAGTGCTGCAAGTGAATTTTCTATCATATAATTACACAGTCTCAGTTTGCCCCACTCCATTTCTCTTCTATAATACAACATAAATTCAGAAGCTATTTGAAAACTTCTCACATAAACCCAGGATTTATTCTAAATAATATAACTTGAATTCAATTTCCTTGGTTTTGCAGGGTATCAAAAATGTAACTATAGCCATCGTTTCTCAGCAAGTTTCTATGAGATATGGTTAAAACAATGGAGGGAAGAAAAGCTGAATGCTAGTTGGATAATACCCTACTTTCCCCTTGATAAATGTCAAAATGCAGCATAACCTCAGCTGAGCTGGCTTGTTGCACAGAGTTAAGAAAAATGGAGAAGTGTAATTAAATAAAACAGACCCATACAAAACAAAGAATGTTATTATATTATATTGACGGACCACCTCTCCAAGACCCAGCAGAAAAGGTGACAGTGATTATAGAAATCAAGGGGACACACCTGAAAACCACCACTTGTGACATAAGCATACGCTTTAGTAGTCAACAGATGAACTGACTGTGCTTGCTGGGCCAAAATATTTCCCCTGTTATTGTTGCTCTTTCTGCTGTGATTGACCACAAGTGCTGTTCTAATTCAGGAAGTTGTCAAGCGATACAAGCTGTTATTTATGCATATGCCCGTGCTGCTAGGACAAAGCAGTCATCAGGGAGAAATGAGTCAAATCAGTCCAACTCAATTTCAAAACCTTTTTAAATGTCACCCCAGAAAGACCGATGTCCTGAAAACCAGCTCACATGTGTGGCATTTCAGTCGCACGTGTGATGGAGTTTAGAAAGTGAAAAATGAAAACAGGGAACTCAGTAAAGGAACTGTCACATTCCCTAGGTCCAGGTCAGTGGAATGCAAAATGGAGATGCCCGTGGAGAAAAAAAAAAAAAAAAGGCAGCATTAGATTTTGCCGAATATACCAGGAGAAAATATACCAGGATAAAATTTATCCTTTTTAACATATTCTAAGTTATCCAATTTATCCTAAGTTTTACGTAACTTAGTTTGAGCATGGATAGTTCCCTGATGTCCCACTTCTGCATTCTTTTGAGTGTTCAGAGCTCCTGCTAGCAGCAACACTCAGCTATGGTGAGTGGCCTGAGGACATGTCTCCGCAAAAACAAGAATTTCAGACAGAACTAAATTCCATCAGCAAAGTTATCCTTTAGATATCCCTTGCACAGGTTGTGTCATAGGCAATCACGACATTATGTACATGAAAGCTTGTTCTAGTCAGAAGCGCTTGCGAAGTATGTGGTGCAAGACCTGTCTACCTTTGCCACAGTGACCTTCGCAGTCATGGGACCCCGTCTGACAGATCTTGCCACATCCTCCCTGATGCTACAACAACTGCCTGCACTGCCTTTGGGAACTAGAGGAGGAACTTTCAGAAGGAAAAACTTCCAACTGAACAAGGAGCTCCTGAGACTGCATTAGAAGTGACCATATAGCTGAAACTGATCTGGACCCTGGCTGGGACAGAGGATGATCTCTACAGTAGGAGACTTTGCTACTGTCTCAAGATAGAAAAAGAACATTAAGAACCTTTAAAACACAATAGCTTAGGGGCTTTCTGTACAAGTTCTGAATTATGTCTAGCAGGTATGCCTGCTGGAGCAGGGGGGTTGGACTAGATGATCTCCAGAAGTCCCTTCCAACCCCAAAGATTCTGTGTGATTCTGTGAAAAGATTCTGCGGTGTGAAGCTCACCCCAGAGCCTGGCCTTATAACGTGACTTCTTTGCTGATACACTGATGTTATTCCATCTCAGAACTTCTTTGACAGGATAAAACATACTCCATACCTGTCGATACCTGAAGCACAGAAGCGTCCTGCTTACTAACTGCTCTTTCAACCCTGACATGAATGCTTGATTAGCTATCTGGAGCTGCACAAGATTTTAATGTGCCTTCCCTTATATCCCTGTTTTGTGAGCAGCAATACTCACACAGTTGTTCTCAAGACTGCAGCCGATTGGTAGCATCAGGTAACATGTAATTATTCACATAGCCAGTTTCCTAAGAAAAATATCTACCCAAGGTGTTTGTATAATATTGTCAGACTTTTTTTATGTTGCTGCTATTAGCTCATATTAGATATAAGGAAGAGTGATTAAAAGCTTTTGAGATAGATATTTTTCTAATAAGATGTAGTTATTTTATCTATTTAAGTTAGAATCACAGATATACAGAATTACAAAACAGTTGAGGTCAGAAGGGACCTCTAGAGATTATCTAGTCCAAACCATCTGCTCAGGCAGGGACACCTAGAGCACAGGGTGGCATCCAGGCGGGTTTGGAAGATCTCCAGAGAAGGAGACTCCACAACCTCTCTGGGCAGGGCTCTGTCATCCTCCCAGGAAAGAATTTCTTCCTCACATGGACATGGAACTTCCTGTGTTCCAATTACCCCTTGGCCTATCACTGGCCACCACTGAGAACTGTCTGGCCCCATCTTCTTTACATTCTCCCTCCAGATATTTGTACATATTGATAAGATCCTCTCCCAATCTTCTCTTCTCCAGGCTAAACAGGTTCAGTTCGCTCAGTCTTTCCTCAAATGATAGATGCTCCAGTCCCTTAATCATCTTTATAGCCCTGTGCTGGACCCTCTCTAGAAGTTCCACATCCCTCCTGTACTGGGGAGCCCAGAACTCCACCCAATACTCCAGGTGCAGCCTCACCAGAGCTGAGCAGAGGGGCAGGATCCCCTCCCTGGACCTGCTGGCAACGCTCCTCCTGATGCAGGCCAGGATCCCATTGGCCTTCTTGGCCACGAGGGCACATTGCTGCCTCATGGGGAACTTGTCAACCAGGACTCCCAAATCCCTCGCTGCGGAGCCGCTCTCCAGCAGGTCAGCCCCTAATCTGTACTGGGGCCTGGGGTTATTCCTGCCTTGGTGCAGGACTCTGCTTTTAAGCTACTGTTGTTGAATGATCTAATATGCAAAAGCATCATTCTCTTTGTACATACTGGAAATTAGTAACTTAATAGTAATATTAGTGGTTTTCTCAGTAACTAGATGAGATTTCCAGGGTAATTTGGCATTAATTAATTTTACGCAGGAGCTTTTGCATTTATCATTAGGATAATGCATTTGAATTTTTCACAAATCTTTAATTGTGCAGTGTGAGTTAGTGTTTCTTCATAGATTAGGAGTTATGCAGAAGCCAATGATCCTTTTCTATTATTATTTTCTTGTCCTTGACTTAATTACTTTTTGGGCAGTTGAATAAGTTTAATGACCACTTAACCACTTTAAAGCATTAGATCATTATTTTTAAGTACTCTCCTCCATTTTTAAGAATCTACATCAGGCGTATTCACAAAGTGAGGGCTTAGAAGGTAAAACAGCAACAGAGGTAAAAAGAGTTACAGGAATACAAAATTGAAATTTTGGAACAAGAATAGATAAATGCAAATTGTCCGTAAGTAAAATAAACTGAAGAATAAAATGTTCATAATCTCTGTGATAATCCCCTCTGGCCCCCTTAACCTAGCAAATGTTTGTTAGTTTGTACCCATAAGAGAGCTGGGGTTCGGCAGCACCAGTTCTCATACCCAGATCTGTTGTTTTGACAACAATGCTGTTTGTCTCTCTTGGTACTGAATAGGATTAACATTAACATAGAGATTTGTTTACTTGAGGTAAGTGTTTTATCAGTGGAGTATACAAAGGAGATATTAAAATTAATAAATATGAAATGCAGTAGTAGCCCACAGTAATCCTTTCCAGCTGCTGCAGTATCTCTCTAGAAATCCTTAGGCACATCCAAAGCACATCCAGATTTTACTGGAGATGCAGGATTCATAGAGATATTTTGCTTTCCCAGGGGCTTTTCCAAATCTTGCAGCCCTCAGACCTTCAGAGCTAGAATGTGGTAAGGTTTTTAATGCCACATTGTTCTACAAGGCATGCAAAAAGAAAAACAATGCTCTGTGTATTTTCTGATCAGGTCAAAGCCTTGTGTTCAGCACCTGTCCAAGCTAGCATCTACATCACTAGAGTTGTTTCCACAGCAGCTCCGCAGACACAATCAGTCCAAGTCGCTCACTACATTCTTTTGGCGATAAAGCAGTTCTCATTTGGCTTCCTGCGGAACAAGTAAGGTGGCCTCAGAGAGTTTTAGAATGCAGTATAAGAAAAAGCAAATATAACTGGTTTTGCAGTTTGAGATTACTATAAGACAGAATAAAGAAGAGTATGTTCATTGTTAAGGACTACAATTATTTTAAAGAATAGGTAGTGTCTCTCTGAGACTTGCTATTCTAATAGACCATTAAAAAAATGAAATCATTGGTGATATTAGTATGCACATATAAAGTTTTTTTAAACAAGAGTTCTAGTTCTTGTTTAAATCTGTATACAGATATTGTATTCATTCACATTGTATTCTTTCAACACACATAGTATTAATTCTCTTTGAATCTGAAAATCTTGTAAGTTCTCAAATGATTTTTTTTCCATAAAAATTTACCTTGGTTTTAGCTCTTACTTGCATTTGAAAATTGAACAAGGCTTGCATGGTTTAAAAACACAAAGCAGTGATGCTTTTCTTGTCATTTAAGATTCTTTTGAAAACAATAAAAAAGACTAATATGGGCAATGATTTGGAAAAAGAAAAAAGAATCATAGAATCCTAGAATGGCTAGGGTTGGAAGGGACCTGTAGAGGTCATCTAGTCCAACCCCCCTGCACACGCAGGGTCCCCTAGAGCATGTGGCACAGGGTGATGTCCAAGCGGGTTTTGAAGATCTCCAGAGAAGGAGACTCCACCACCTCTCTGGGCAGCCTGTTCCAGGGCTCTGTCACCCTCACTGTTGAGAAATTCTTCCTCAAGTTCCTGTGGAACTTTTGGTGCCTCAATTTGTGGCCATTTCCTCTAGTTCTATCACTGGCCACCACTGAGAAGAGGCCAGCCCCCTCCTGAAGAAGTGATGGTGTAGACCAGGATTATAGCTAGTTTACAGTTATACAATTTCCATCAAGCTAATTTCTGGTGCCTCTATAGTTAAGAATAATAATCCTGAAAAAAAAAAAAAAAAAAAACGCAAAGACAAAGAAATCTGGTAAACAAAATGGTGCTTTATATTGAATTTTTTAAAATAAGATTATATATAACTTATGTCTGCATAAATAAAACAAAATCAGACCAATAATATGTCAATACTACTATTTTGTGTCAAGAAAACAACACTGCAGACCATACATTAATAGTAAAGCTGTTTCTTAAGAACAACCACAGGAGCCAGTGAAACAGAAGCAATTGGATGCACCCTCAGATATTTCACATGGCTGATAATACAGCAAAAGCAGCAACAAGCTCTTACTCGGAACCCGCGCCTTTCACCTGAGCTCATGGGAACTTCACCGGTTTAAGGAACGTAGGAGGATGAGGATGAGCAGAGGCTGTAAGATCTCTGCTTAGTAGCCACCTGGGATTTTTCTTATTATTCAGTCATCCTTGTGGCACTTGGTCATCCTGCACGTGGCCTGACACAAACTGTTTGTGTGTTATGGGAGTGATGGGATGACAGCTGAGGTTCTATCACCTAAGTTGTTTTTACAAGACAGGTCTCATTAATATCAGTGATATGAATCATTATATGCCAGCTTGCAGACTGAATGCTTACAAACAGCTAATTGCTTTTATTTGAATGCAATATTATGACAGGCTGCCAGCTACCATATAATGGTTGACAGCTGCTCATGCAATGGTAACTTTGACTATAAAAATAGATGCAGATGTTCAATCTGTTGTGATGTTTAGTAAAATCTCATTTCACCTAGAGCTGAAATACTCTACCTAGAACAGCTGAGAAGCTTACACATTACAGTCATTCTGTCCCTGAGAAAACTCTGCTTTTTAATTGTAATCTCCACGAAGGCTTTATACCAGTAGCTTCTTATGGCAAAAATTAGTGAGTCACTATGAGCACCTATTGTTTGGTACATTTTTAGAAAGCTCTTGTATATCACAGCACAAATGTCACTGCTTTTTAACTCACAGCCATAGATGCCAGGAGAATAATTATCATTCGACAGTAGATTTTGGTGCGAGTATACATTTTAAAATACAACTAAAAACCCTCCATAACCCCCCACAGTAGATACAGAGATGGAATTTGGAATATTTGTTCTCATCTTATTTGAAGCTTTTTTTTTTTAAATCTCCTAAATTTTAAAACAGGACTTAATAGGTCAGCTGTTGTTATCCCACTTTCAGCTCAAAGACTCCTAAATCTCTGAGTTCCCTTCCATGTTCTTTTTTCCTTTAACTGAATCTCTTTCTACAAGCACTGCTACAAAGAGACAGGGTATCAGTGTTTTTATATCCTTACTGCTTTGTGGGTTATGAGTATTATTTAGGGACTTGAAGAAACTGAAGAAAGGTATGATGCAAACAACTCTTGTCTTTCTACATTTCATACCTTTGTGTTGCATTGCTTCCAGCAGCAATTCCAAAAGTGTTTTCTGTAGCTGAGACCTTATCAAGGTCAACTTCCAAGGTGTTTTAGAGAGGCAGACCAGAAAACATCTTCAGGAGAACTCTTATAATTTAACATTTTTATAAGGTTACCTTTAAACTAATTTTAGGCAAGGCAGCATGTTCCATGAGCAATACTGAGAGGAATGATAGAGGTGAAAAGTCTACAGAAACAGAGGTGTTGATTCATTAAAATTACAAAATCAAGAACACTCGTGACATTTAATATTAATTGACACAGCTTAAGATGTTTATTTGCTGCTAAATAATGAAATGCAGCCCTTCTGGTGACCTATTAATACAATATATTATGATGCAAGACAGCTTTTGCTTGGTTTTGCTCTTTATTTACTTGATTTGTTTAATCAGACCCATTACAGTTGCAGTGGGGACTTAGCAATGAACAGCTGCTTCTCACCCTGAGACACAAGAACTGCTCCTCATGAGGTTGTGCTCATAGCACTGTTCCTCCTCCAGGGGATCTGTCCCTGCCAGCTGGGTGCAAAAATATTTTACAAAGTTAAATTATGCAAAAACCAAATGTTAGATAATCTGCAGTGACAAATTGCAATTTTTGTCTTTGGTGAGATGGATGTTAAGCTATCTTATCAGCTTCAGCAGGGTCGTCCACATTATAGCCTGTGATATGTTTCTCAACTAGGATCTAATTCTTCCTATTTAGTCAAAGACAATTGATATATCTTTGAATGATATAGACATAAGTCCAAGCAAAAGAAAGTACACATGAGTTTTGCCCCAACTTATTTATATGTCCATACACCCTCAGTCTTCTGAGATGAAGGAGGAAAAGGAGATGCTATACTGCTGACATGGCTTGAAATGCTCTGTTCTGAAGGCTCTGGGTTGAACTTGCTATTCCCATTTCTATTTAAATTGACCTCTTTTTCCAATTCAAAGACTGAAACTTTCTCTACGTAAGCCCTGTACAACCTCTGCAAGAATTTGGAATCTACAATCCCAAAGCCACTATATTAATTATATATTAAAAAAAAATGCACCAACAATTTTTTGAAAGAACTGTGCAGAGGTGCTCACTTTCCAGACTAGCCCAGTCAGCTTGCATAGGAAGAGGGAAGCATACACCCTCCGTCTGTCCTGCTTTATTCAGATCCCACCTCCTCCTTTAGGAAATGTCCTAGTGCTGAGGCAGGTGGCCAGTCTGGCCTGGCCTCTTTGCACCTCTTTTGAGCAGGTTGCAGGTTGAACCTTTAAGGAGGTAAAGACTGGTTTGGCTGGGAGGAAAGAATGCTGATTCCTGTGCTGAACTAAAAGCTTGCAGTATGTGCCACAAGATATAGGTATGCCTGATTAACGTGGTCCCTCAGAAATTTGGGCACATTTAAGTTTATTGCATCTCATAAGACTACTGACTTAAATCAGCCTTGACTTGGTTTGAACATTTTACATCTATAAGCACTCGAGTTTCTCCTTCACTTTGGTAAAAAAATCTTAGTAAATTTATGTTCTGAGTTAAATATTCCTTGAGATGTTTTTCTGTAGCATCACTTTTGGCACAGATTCCTGTAATATTTTTAAGTCTACTTTAATATTTCTTTGAATTTGGCTCTTCACTTCTTTCAGCATTCAAGCTTTGCTTGTAAAGGGGGTGTTTCATTTTAAAGAGGAATTCATGTAAAGGCATGATGAGGTGAAGAGCAACCATTGTAATGAGGCAATAGAAGCACGTAGAAAAATTAGTCAGTCCTGCAATCATGAGTATTCTAGACTCCTATGCTTCTCATATGTTCATATATTGACAGAAACTCTTTATCCCAAGAAATGAGCTACTTTCAATGCAAGATTACAAGTAAGCTTTGCTAAACAATTCTGATCTATATTCTGACCATCATGTATAATTTTTATCAATTATTCATAATGAAGTCTGCTTGTTAATTGATTGTTTTGCAGACAAGAGACAGACAGTGTTCTGATTAATTTGAAATTTTGAAAGCAGTCTGGCATATGTATCTTCAGGCCAAATGATCTCAGCTGTATTCCCAAAACACATGGATGCCCAGCCTGTTTTATAATCTAAAAGGAGCTGTTTTTCCTGAGTAATTTGCATTTCAGTTCTTTAGTCTTGCAAAAATGTGGACATTTATGGGGTTTTTATATTCTAAGATTTTTGTTGATGTTTTATATACTAATTTATTGCTAATGAAATGCTATTATATGTTATGTGCATAGCTTCTTTTAGCTAAGGAGTTCACGTGAATGTGAAGAAATGGAAATATCACAGTAGAAACAGGCATATCTTAGAGATTAGACTCAGTCAGACACTGTTGATTCAAATTGCTTTATGCAGAGAAAGAGAGAAAGAAAGAGAGAAAGAAAGAGAGAGAAAGAGAGAAAGAGAGAAAGGAAAGGAAAGGAAAGGAAAGGAAAGGAAAGGAAGGAAGGAAGGAAGGAAGGAAGGAAGGAAGGAAGGAAGGAAGGAAGGAAGGAAGGAAGGAAACAAAGAACTATTTTATTTTAAAGTCCACATTTTCACTTTTTTTGACTCCAGAAGAAGTGCTGAGCAGGCTCCCTGGCTGAGGACAGGTTCAAGCCTCTGCCAGGGCACAGAACATACCTGCTGCCAAATGGACAACCATACATACCAAAAGCCCCATCTTGTGCCTCTCTTTGCCCTACTGCTCTTAATTATTCTCAGCAATCCCAAACTTCCGCAGCTTTAAAGGAGACCTCTGCCTCCTTCTTCTCTTGACAGCCAGGAATTCTTTCTTATAGTAATATGATTATTTAGTATTTGTAAATAAAGAAGTCTAATCTTTACATTTAATGAATTAGAACTACTTTGCCATACTTTACTAAACAGAGCCCATCTTTATCAGTATTCCTAAAGTTGTTCCTTCTCCTACAGTTTTCTCCTTTCTCTTATGTTATTTGAGTGTGTAAAACAAGGAGTTGACCAGAAATCATACACACATAATACGAATGGAGATAAAGACTCACAAAACAGAAACACAAAACACAGTCTAAGAACAGGAATCAGTCAGCACCAAAATTGGTCTTTGGGATTCAAATACTGCCTAGAGCAGTAGTGACAATATGAGCACTTGTGTTTTTACTATTTCAAACCCCGGTCTGGGGTATCGCTGACAGTTGTATGTGTGTAGAGCACAATGAGCCTTTGATGTACTTCATCACTCAGGTTCTGCATATAAAACACAGATGTCATGAAAGCAGTCATTCCTTCTGAAGAAGTTCTGACAATGTCAAGGAGCAGTGAAGCCCCATGGCAATAAGCCATTTTCCTGTCTCCCTCATATTTATATCTTTTATGGTACCTGAAAGAATGGACTTTGTAGAAGACTGGTTTAGGAGGATCATAGAGTGGTAAATATTTCTCTCCAAGCACATGCTAATTCCTTTGGCTTGAGAAGAAATTGCTCACAACTCTTCTCTAGAGATTAAATTGTCATGTAATGTAAACCTAGTTGTGATTGTTCAGTTCATTAAGACTTCTAAGTGTTATAAATGAAAGAAACTTTAATAGCATACTAATATAAATGAAATAAAAACTGCCTGAGCATTACAGTTTATATATAGACATATGAAAATCTACTTCACACTTTGTAAAATGAATTCTGGTTAAGGCTAAAATTGCCAAACCTTTGAATCAAGCATCTTTTGAAAAGCAATATTTCTATAATTCCCTTAGGTTTTTATCTTCAAGATCTCCGATTTTAAATATGGTTTACATAAGAATATAATATCACCTGCATGTGCTTCTTTTCCTACATGCCCTTCAGAAGCAATTCTAGTGTTTAAATGTAATTTTTCACATTGTTCACAATGGAAGAAAAATGAAGCTATGATAATTGCACTATATTTTATTCCGTTGCATTTAAATAGCGTTAGTCATACATTTCTGTGTAGAGGTAAAAAGCTTAATTGTTGTCCTTTTAGCTACCTTTTCAAACTCCTCAAAATCCACCTTTAGCACATATATTTGTTGGGCTGGTCAAGAATTTCTATTGTTACCACTAGTGCCTGGTATCATCTTCAATGTCCTTACTCCGCTCAGTCTCTCTCACAGTCTAAAAGGAGCTAGTTTCCTGAGTGATTTGCATTTCAGTGCTTTAGTCTTGCAAAAGGATTGTAGTTAGAGTTGTGGTGAATGCAACTGTACCACCTCAGGTTCAAGGTTTCATCCATATGGGATCAAAAGTATGAGACACACATAGGAAGATAAAAAGTGTGAGTGTCTTCTGTGAGTGACTTTTATAAATGGAGAGTTTGGGTGTATAAAGAGGAGGAGGGAACTTTAGTAAGTAGTAGTAGTAAGTAGTGGAAGAAGAAGTAGTAGTGGAAGACTGCTACTGCTTTAGGAAGCTCTGTGGAATAATATAATCGTGAACATGGGGAAAAAAAAGATGGAGTTGGAAGATAAACAAATCAAAATCTACGGAAGCAGCAGCACTAAGAAGTAGTCACTTTGCCTAATTGTTGGTATTTCAGTTGTGTTTAGAGACTCCAGGCATATTCAAATTCTGTTGAGCTATGTCCTGTGAGGTTGGCAGTAACAAACATTTCATTTCCCTCCATGGAAACGATGTAAGAGTTGACTTAGTAAGTGCCTGGGAAGGTGGTGCTGCAAACCTATCGTTTAAACAGTGATAACAAGCATCTTGGATGATGTGATGATAAATACCAAATTATTAAACTCACATCCATACCACTCATTTTCTTTTAAAGACCAGCTATTTTCAGGAGCTCTTGTTATTCAAAATAACATGCAGTTATTCTGATTTTACTTTTGGAGATTTTTTGTACTTATTGTCCATTCCTTCAATGATGGACAATCTATTCTATTAGATCTTCTTCTATTAGTTTCCATTTATTTCAGATGTGAACTTGGTTTTGTTGTATGCCTCAGAATATAAGACATGGCTGCTGTACACTCAATTCAATTTGCAAAATATTTTTGTGTGTGTGTGTCCTGATTTTCCTCCTAAAATACTATGTTTATATTTTTAGACTTTGTTATACATTTTAAAAAGTACCCATAAACGATGGGGCAGAGATTTTTCTGAGACTTGTAGTACATTAACCACTCTATTACAGTCCACTTGCATTGTTGGTTAATCCATTTGTCATGGTTTATAGCTCGAAGATACCATTCACATAACATCTCACTTCTAGATCACAGAGTCACAGAATCACAGAATCATTAAGGTTGGAAGGGACCTCTAGAGGTCATCTAGTCCAACCCCCCTGCACACGCAGGGTCTCCTGGAGCATGTGGCACAGGGTGGTGTCCAGGCGGGTTTTGAAGATCTCCAGAGAAGGAGACTCCACCACCTCTCTGGGCAGCCTGTTCCAGTGCTCTGTCACCCTCACTGTTAAGAAATTCTTTCTTAAGTTCCTGTGGAACTTTTGGTGCCTCAATTTGTGGCTGTTTCCTCTAGTCCTGTTAGCGGCCACCACTTAAAAGACTTCAGCCCCAACCTCCTCACTCAGTCCCTTGAGGTACTCATAGAATCATAGAATACTTAAGGTTGGAAGGGACCTCTAGAGGTCAGCTGGTCCAACTCCTGTTATAGACACTGATCAGGTCCCCTCTCAGCCTTCTCTTCTTCAGGCTGAACAGGCCGAGCTCTCTTAGCCTTTGCTCATAGGTTAGATGTTCCAGGCTCCTGAACAGAAATTTAATTTTCTTTATTGTTTCAAGAAAACAACCTCAGACTGAATTTAGTACAGGAATTTTAAGCCCACTTCTGGATGAAGCAGGATGGGTCTGATGGCCTTTGGGTTGTCTCAGAGATACGTCCTGCTCTGGGATTGCCTAAGGGCCCAGTCCTCGTGGTGTGCTGAGATGGTCAGGGCTCAGTGGTCCCACCTGGTCATGCAGTCTGTGAAGAATTTTCTGAGATTCCACCAATTGCAGGAGAAACTCCTGCTTTATCTTTCAAGGTCACCCTTTCTGAATTTTCTGAATAGCTGAATACTGACAACAAAATAACCTGAACAAGCAATATTCCTTGTCATTTATATGGATTAGTACAAAAACACAGTTTGGCACCAGTGTGTGGCAATAGCAACTTCAATTGCTGATCTTTTCTGTGTGTTTTTATTCAGCACTTTTTACATCTGCACTGTCAGAGTACATCTTCTCAACCATCCACTTTGGAGAGTTCAGTTATCACCTGTCTTGTGGCAGCCCAAAAGATATGGGTTTCTGTCTCAGGATAGCTTCCCAAGAGTACAATGAATATTGGTACGTTCTCTGTATGTAGTTATTTCCTTTACTTGAAAAATTCCACTCATTTTCTAGTAATCTGAAACGTGCACATCAAGAACTGAACATTAAAAAATAGTCTTTAGCTGGTAAACTTTCCACAGGACTGGCCTAGAGAAAAGCCCAGTTTATCTATATATGTCAGACTTGACCCTAAACCTGCTCCTTAAAGAAAAAGACACATTGAGCCCATATTTAGTGGTCCACAGAAGATACCTTCCAGTGCATCCTGGTAGTGATCCTTTACAGGAGATTTGACGTGAAGTAAGTTCAGGAAACACAAAGGAAATAATTATTACAAGCAATCAGATGCTGGCAAAAGGCTCCAGGCACAGATAGGCTACAGAAGAGTGCAACATAAATGTAAAGTTGGATAATCAAGTAGAGCAGTAAACATGGAGTAATGAAATTTTTTCCACTGTGCTACCAGGAGAAAAATGAAGCAAAAACTCACTGAATGTATCTGAATCCAAGACAAGAATTTATGAAGAAATTGAAAGTTTTAAAAATTAAACAAATGAAAGAAAATTCACTGAAGGAAGTGGTTCTGTAGTTTGTACTGCCTTGTTGTTCATGGATTTACTCCCACCACCCTCTTATAAAACCTCACCACCCGGTCACGCTGGAGCTGAGAGGTGTTACTCATAGCCTGACTTCAGCCATCAGTTTTTCTGCGCAGCAGTGATACAAATGTGACTGAAAACGTGCCTTAAAAAGCAATCATTGCATCCTTAATTACATCACAGAAGTAAAAAAAAAAAATATTAGTTGATATGACTCCTGAGAAACACTTATGTCAATGGGCTTGCCGTATTACCGTAAGAAGCACTCACATTATATTCTAGGATCCCAAACAGAGTAATGAAGTTTACAAAAGAGCAAAGTTTTACTCTGCAAACTGAGTCAAAGAAGAATTAAAAGACAGGGCCAAGTTCTCCCTGTGAGATTATAATGGCATGAAACATGTTTGAAAACATCTAGGATTCTGCTAGGCCTTGTTTTCCTGCACAGTAGCAACCATTTAATCTAATAACACTCTAATGCTAGGTTTCTGTTTTTCAGACCTTTTGAAAAGAAATATCTGCAGGACCCTTTTATATTACAGTGCTGCAAAGTGTGTGTGTTTGAGAGGTTTGACAGGGAACTAGTTTTATTTTCTTTAGCTACAAGTCAATACCAATCAGTCTTGTGGTATAAAGAGCAATACATAGCAAAGGTAATAAACCAATTTTGATTATCCAGAAAATGGAAAGCACATACCTGCCAAGCTATTGATAGCTGTGTTAAAGAAAGGGAGAGTTTAATTTTTTCCTGCCAAAGCAATACCTGATCCTCCCAGCATTGTGCTACATTAACACATAAATGCATCTACTTCTGCTTTGAAATGCTCCCCTCTTTCCACATAAGCCACCGCATTTCAAGATTATTTGGCTCATAGCTAATAGTCTATTAGCTAATAGTACAGGCAAAAATGAAACTGCAAAGTGCAGATTGTATTAATGTCCCCAGCCAAGTGTGAACTGGATTAACACCCATTGTCTGACTCTTCACACCATTTGTATTTGTGTATCTAACCAGTAGCCTAAAACAAGTCCTGGAGGAGCAGAACCTCTCAAAAGTCAGTGCCCAACATCTTCATAAAATTTGTACTCATTAAAATAGATAAATTAGCATACATTTCTAATCTTCAAAAGAATAGATAACTTTTGATGGGTAAAGGCTCACTAACTATTGATCCAGTCTAGCAGTGGTTCTGAGTGTATGCAGCATTTGTAAAAGATCTAAAGCCATAACACCAGCTACAGATCAGACAGATCCTGCTGTAATTAAATAATTACACCCCTCAGTCTGAATTGGTGATAAGTATTGCTGACCAACTGCTTCAGATATTTGTCTGTTCTTAAACATAAGCAAATAGCTAGTTTATTCTAGGACTCCCCTGCACTGTCCTTAGATAATATTTCCTAGCATTTAACTAATGTAACTGAAAATAAGAACACATTAGCCTTTTTTTTTCTGCATGGCCTGTCTGTTGTTGACATGATTGGACATTATCTCATTTTTAACAGCATTTGATATATTGAAAGACTGCAGAAATTTTTCATTTTCTGCAATCATTACCTAGAAAAAATCTCTTGTCACTCCTTTAAAGCCATTCGCAAAGTATGGTTTCTAAAGATACTTCATTTCAGAGGACAAATTAAATTTTATCTCAGTAGAAAATATAGTTTTTGAAATGTATTTTAGATCTTTAAATAAATTATTAGCAGTTCATGGTATGACCATATTGTCTCATCAAATTTCATCATATTGTGGCACATTGAATCAGCACCACTATAGCATAATATATCATTACATATGATAAACTATAGTAGGGCATAATCACAGAATAATAATATAATCACTCATAAATGTATTTCTGTTTTATTTAAGGATTGGGGAGATCTATTTATAAATATTACCTGAAGATACTGAATATTTACACTGTCTGCATTAAGCATTTCAATTAGATCACCAAGTCAGCAGCCTCATTGTACTAACATCTCTTTTCAGTGCATGGAAAAACTTTAGAGTATTTTAGGGTTCTGCAATTACTCCCCATCTGAAGTTAAGTATCTCTATTCATAAGCTGCTGGAAAAAAAGATTTGTAACTGGGGTATCTAATGCTAGATAGAATGAGTACTCTGGTTCTGTTTTCAGACCATAGTTCAGAGTATATCCTATTTGTTTCGTAAGGAACTACCTTATTTCTAACGAGTCACTATGATTCTTTGGCCAAGGATGTAAGATAGATGCTCAATTTTTTAGTATATATAAAAAAATCCATCCTAAGAAAAGGTAGTGAAAACTGATGTTCATATTTTAAGTTTGCTTTCTTTTGCACTTGAAGAGCCAAAGTGTTTTTTTTAAATAAACATGATAAGCACAATATACTCAGGAGGTATTTAGGTCTGAAAAGTAATAGCTTCAATCAGTACTAAGTAATAGCTGTCTTTTAAAGTTCAAAACATGTAATAAAGTCTAGGAATATTTTGATATTGTTATGAATTACTGTTGATTGATACATCATACATGAAATAATAAAGTGATTTTGAAAAGATAATTCCACTTTAAAAAATGATTTTTTAAAAGATAAAGCAATAGAAACATCCTTGTCTCAAAGTATTTTTCTACATAGAATTTAATCTGGTACAATAAAAATTTCCCTACAAGGTTTTGTACAGCTCATCTGTCAGGTTGACATCTGAAATAAATAATCAAGTTGTATTTAATAAGGTGGGTTTTTTTTTTTTCTACAGATCCTAGTCTTTAGAATAACCTTTTTTATTTTATGTTCTGGCACCACAACATCAGAAGTACAGTATTCTTTTTGTGCAAGCTTTCGATTTGTTTTTCTTTTCATTTGCTGGTTGTCAAGACTATCAGTTTTGTTTTTTGGTTGCTTGGTTTGAGGGGGTTTTTTTTGTTTGTTTGTTTTTTGTGCATACAGTTTCACCCTCTAAAAATTGCTGTTTATCTTTCCACCTTTGTCAGGTTTTACAAATAACCCAATTGGAAAAAAGAACCTGCAACTCATCTTTGGATTGACTTAGGTCTTTCTGTAGAACAACCAGATACAGATAAAGCTCTGAGTTTCATATTGCTCTCAAAGGCACTGTCTTGTTGCAGACCCAGGAGCACCAATGGGAGACATAAGCAGTAGCTGTGCTAGGTTACAAATTTGGGCTCTTTAAGTCTGTGCTATTGAAGCAATACAGTATTTATTGTGACAATGGCCTGTAGGATGTCTAGCCCATCAGACAGGAGAGATTATTCCTCAGGCCATGCGTTATTTAGGAATCTCATAAAACTGTTTTTTCCTGCTCAAAATCTCATTTATTATTTGCAACTGAATGTGTTTCTTCTACAATACCATTCTATAAAATGTATTTATGTGTGTTTTGATTTTTGCTACATCATTGCCTAAACATTTTCTTCTTTACTTAGAGTTTGTTCCTTAATATTAAAAAAGCACAGTACGTGAAACTGATTATAAAAATAATCATTTTCTCATTTTTTTTAATAACATTTCCTGTCTTCAGGTTGCTTTGTGTCTCATGAAATTGCAACATCAATTTTTCTTCCTGTTTTTTTTTCTTTTGAGTCTTCTCTGCTCCTCTTCTTCTCTTGCTTTTTTTGTTTGTTTGTTTTCTTTTTTTTTCTTTTGTTTATATATAAAGGGAAATAGAAAACCTAAATCTCCCCACTTGATTATTACAGTGTAGAATTTTTAGATCCTGGAGCAGGTTCTTCACTGATCCTGCACAAATACTACTAAGCTCATCTTATAAAGTCACAAATTATTACATTTCTCTTTGAAAAAAGTGTCACCTATTATGAAATCATACTCACAGGGCAGCATCTGTTCCACTGAAAAACTGAAACATCTTCTGATATATTTGTTATTGATATGCTCTTATGAGACAGACCTTTTTTTCTCCATTCTTAAGAGTGTACACAGAATTGTTTCTAAAATCAGAATACTTAATGGCAGATACACGTGAGCAAAAAGCACAGGGAATATAGATTATTGATATAATCCAGTGCTTAAAATAAATTCTACTGGCATATATTGAAAAAATACAGACTAATTATTCTCATTCCAGTCAAATGGAAGAGCTTGGATTTGTCCAAAAATTAATGTAAAAATGTAGGAGGCGGACACTGTTTAGAATGTGAAGAAAGCAGATTAATTGCAATTATACATTAACACTAAAATGTTAAATATTAATTTAACTAAACTAAACTCTTAATGAGGTATGACAGACCTAAGCAGCAAAACTTCTGTTAAATTTTTGCTGAAAGTAATTTTATGTTGCCTGCTTCACTTGCTTAGAAATTGTGAAAAAAGTATATTAAAAATGAATAAGTCATTTAAGAGGAAATCACACAAAATTATCAGTGGTACATTATTTTGATAGTTGTAGTTTTTAGGGAAAAAAAAAAAAGACATTTCAGTGCTTAAAATTTTCATGGAGCTGAAAAAGAAAATTCTGCTCCCCAAGCACAAGTATTTGCCTCTGAAGTACAGTTAGACCACGGGATCTGCCATCACTGCCCATACTGGGAACATGGGCATATGCTGCACACACCTATGCAATCAGTTTGGCAGCTGGGGATGACTCCCAGTACCTCTGTGCCTGGACTCAGCCCCATTCAAATGCAAGAAACCAGGACCCAGCTCTGTTCCAAAGCATTCACAGGCTTTTTTCCTCCTCAGGCCCCTGTTTTGCTTTTTCATTTTGCTTACCAGTCTGCCAAGGGCATTTCAGAGAATATCTCTCCTTGCAGCACGCACACGGTTGCAAATAAACACAATTAACAACACGCACTGCTTGACCTCCCCACTGCCTCTGCAGCTGCCAAGGTGGATATCTGCACGCCAGGATTTTCTCTTCCAGGATGCTTTGCCTGTGCTTCCTGTGGCCCTTTTCTGCTTGGCAAAGGTACAGTGCCAGTCACCACTGCTGCCTTTCAGTTAAATACTCCCTGATGAGTGAAACAAATACCAGGGGCACCGTGCCTCCCATGGCAAATTTTAATGATTTTTATTCTTTCTTTAATGCAGGATTTCATCTCAAAATAGCTACTGTTTTTGTCAGTGTTCTTTTCTGAGTCAGGCCACCAGTTGTAAACGACTCACAATGAATGATCCCACTGCCCAGGGAGCGGGATGAGAGGTGTATCGTGGTATAATTCAGCCTTGAAACGTGTAAACAAGTGAAATGCAGTATACGCTAGGTAAAGGGCAACTATAAAGGAAAGAAAACAGATCTGTTTTGTTAAGGTGATGAAAGAGCCTTAGAAATAAATGTCACCCGTGCTCATTGCATTATTTAAATAACTACCAGAATACACCTGAATACATCCCCTGAGAAAAATGGGAAAAAAATCCTAATTATATTAACTAACATTGAATATAATAGGAACTCTTGGAAGCCAAATTAAGAAAGATTTTTGCAAAACAAGTCTCTTTTTTCACACATATTTAATAACATGCAATACCAAAGAAAGTTAAAAAGGAAAAATATAGAAGAGGAAAAGGAAACACAGAAATAGAATTAGTTGCGGTGATCTGCCAAAATTCAGTCTGGAGATGAGGTAAGTATTCAAATTTTGGATACTTATTCAACTCTTGGACATTTTTTATGAAGCAGAATATCACACTCAGATTTCACAGGCAAAATGCTTTGCAAACATCTGGCATCACAGACTGCACAGAGCAGACTTCAGTTCTTTCCTCCACTGCCTTTTACAGCTTAAAATTACCGAAAAGCTCAAAGAGACACCATATTTCACTTCTAGATCATAAACAGGTAGAAAGATACAGGAATATATTAGATGGAAAATAAAGCTTCCAGATATTTCCAGAGCCTGAAGGAATACCTGATTCATTACCACTGTTCAACATGGATACAAACTGAAGATGGTGTTTATCATTGTAGACTCATTCAGCCAGGGTACAAAGGCCTGGGTATTAATAACTTTTCACCTCAAATTTAGAAACAGTGACTTTCATGAGAAAGTCATCTGAAGATTACATCAGAGAAAAAAATGAAGCTGACAGTTACATATTTATTTTCAGACATCAGAAGTATAGCAGATTACCAGCATTAAATAGATTAAAAGGTTTAACAACCCTTTACCTCATAAGCATTAAAATAATACTGTCTGAATATTTTAACCTAGAAAAAAAAACAAAAGCTCTGCCCAAGTTTCAAGGATATTTGAGCCCCTCCCTGCAATCTGTGTAGAGCAGTTGGCTCTACATTAGGAATTGTACTTTCATAAATAGCAAAAAAAAGGCCACTAATATTTTTGTATTTGCCCAAATTGAGGGATTTTTTTTTTTCTTTCAGTGAAAAAAGGCTAAAATAGCAATGAAACATCAACAACAGAACAATACGGGAAAAACTTTGCACCAGATCAATAGAGGCAGAGTCACTGTGAGGAGAAAGTTTTATTCTTTGGAGAATACCATAAAAGAATAAGTCTTTTTTTGGAAAGAGAGGATTAAGCGAGCAGACCAAATTAAGATTATTGACTGCATTCAGAGCCCCCTGGAGTCTACACAACTCTCCATTCATTTTAGACCTAGTGATGATACTGCCACATCAGATAGCAATCTGAGCTTTTATACTTGCTTATTTAATAAAGAACACTACAGCTTTGTTGCAAATTATATATTGAATTAATGCAGTTATAATTATTATCATAAAAGTGTTCAACGGGCACAGTCCTGCCTGTTGGTACTATATCGTCTCATAGAGTGGTGCTAAATTGAAAGGAAATGCATGAAGAGTGTAGAAAGTCATCAAAGCAGGAAAGAAGTGATCAGGTTTCAGTGGAATTAACACCTAGGGAAAAGATCAAAAACAAGTAATTACAACCATAAGAAAGGAATCACAGAATATTAAATTTATAAGGAATACGAAAGATCTGACTCTGTCTTAAGTGATGTAATAATAGCTTCAAAAATTAGGATGTGATGGTAGAGAAAAAAGAAAGAAAATAGCTTTACATATAAAAAAATCCATAGGGCAGCTCGGGTATGTGTCAGGGACTGAAAATTCATTAAACTTTTAAAATAAGACTGAATACAGCCACCCTCCCCACCCTGACTCTTATTTATTGCTTTAGGGGGGCCTCCTTAATTTTCTGAAGTCTCTTGGATGCACCAGTTTCTCATTCTCACAGATCCCCTTCTCCATGAAAGTCAAACACATTTTAATATCTCTTGAAAGCGGCTCACTCTCTTCTTGGGGATGATTTGAATATGATTTGAATGGAAAACTGTTCCCATTAGAATGTTTCTTTTAGAAGCTCTGTCCTAGTCATGTTCTTGCTTTTTCACTATTCGCTTAAAGTTCATATCCATTGAGTTTGTTGCATTTCAGACACAAGTGAACAGTCATCAAATAAGTGGGAGAAAACTCAGTTTTATCCAGTTTGGGGCTGCTTAGCAAAGAACAGATCCCACATCAAATCAGCACCTGACCTGGACACTTGCTCCCAGCGAGCTGTCTGTAAATGGCTGTTTTATAACCTACCCTGCCTTACTCTCGTAACATTTGGTCATTACAATTTGCCAGCTTCTTTACTGAACATCAGGAGACATCTGTGATAGCTTATATACATGACACTATGGAATTTTCTGGGGGAGAATAGTTGGTGTTTGGGATTTTATTTATTTATTTTATGATATGACATATAACAAGGGTTTTCTGTGCCCACAGATTTTGTTACTCAGAATTTAAGGGTCAAAGAAATTGACATTCTTGGACGTAATATACTCCAAAATGAATATAAAAGAGACTTAGGGGAAAAAAAAGCAAACACCAAAAAACACAGCTTTTCAAGTTCTTACTTAGCCAAATTATGATGTTTCTTTCTTGTAGGGATGCTAATAGCTTATTCAAAATTTTACAGCTTATTCAAAGTTTGAAGGAAGGAGATAGTAAGATGACATCTTTTGGTCTTGATATCAGGTAAATTGCTCAAAACCAGAAAACACATCTGATACTATTGTATATTTCCAGAATATTCTGGAATAAGACTAGTCTATCCTATTAAAATTTAAGGTGCTCACTAATGTTGCTTTTCAATCCCTTCATCAGAATGGAGAATATGAATTAATTGACAATGTGCCGGAAGAAATAGAAAAGTTCATCCTATTTGAAGTGCTTGTTATACATTTCTTTGCTTATTCTTGGACAACTTTGGAAATAGTTTTTTTTTAATAGTTGTTTTAGATACTTAGATTGTTTTCAGAGGATTCAGATAAGATTTGTGTCCCTCTTTGCTTTGCATACATACACTCTGAGGTCCTTCATATGTATTCTAATCAGAATATACCAATTCGTAAATGAAATTGCACTGTCCAGATTTTCCTGTCTGCAATGCAGTAGGATAGTACTCAGCATTAATATATAGATTAAATAATCCTATTTGAGAAGGGAGACATCATAAAGGAATATTTTCCATGAAAGTTCTCAAAGAGGAAGTACCTAGAAAAGACTGTTGCCATATGAGCCATTTTTATTATCTATTATTTAGGGTTTTTTTCCCTCCATTAGCATTTTCTTTCTTAAACAGCGAAGTAGCCACAGTTGCCAGCTGTGATCACCCTAGACTCTTCCCAGGGAAAAATGTATCCAAAAAGTAAAGAGAGTAATGCCTTTATTCATAAGAATTTCAAAGTTTCATTAGAGAAAAAAATGTCAGTGCAAGCATTCGGTTTACATGGATTGCTACCACTATACCAAATATTGGCTGTTTGTATTAAAAGCTAGCAGTTCTGCAAATATGGTACAATTGAATTTAAGGGTTTTACTCTTTGCTTGTTGGAGGGTGTTATGGAAAGAGATACTTACTTCTTCCTTTGCAAAATAGGTTCCTACACTGATTTTGGCTAAATAAGAATAGCTTAGGTGCTATTCCCATTTCTTTAGCAAATGGATTGCATCAATTCACATTTGCAAGGTTAAATTCATGTGGAAAAGATCTCTAAATGGCTCCACTGAGTGTTCAGAGGAATCAAAACAATTCTTTTCCCTCCTTTCCAGCTTTTTATTGTATACAATAAAAAGTCGAAGAAACCTGAAATAAATTAAAAGCTGAATCAGTTATATAATAGAGTAGCTATTAAAGATTCAGTGGGCTCCAGGATCTGATCCAAAGTCTTTAGATAAATTTCCAGTGCTTATGTTTTTTTGTGTAGAATAATATACAGCAGGAATAAGCATTAGGGCCTCCAATTTGGGCAAACATGTTTGTTGCCAAATGCAAGGAAAGCTAAGATAAAATCATCATCTTTCTTTGTTCCTCTGACCAAATGAAACAAATGCAGCAAGAATGAAAAGAGAAAATTTTAGTGAGTTGCTATTCATAGTTGTGATCCCTGATTAGGGTGACTGACACATTTCTGTGTGGCTTCAATAAGCTCTTCTGAGTCAGAGTGCTTGGAAAAAAATGGCATTTTATTTTTTTAAGAAAGTAGAAGTTGTTATAAAAAAAAAAAAGTTGATAGTTTTCTGATTGTTGTTATTTTTTCTAAATGATTTTGGCTTTTAATGGCTGAGGGCATTAGCGTATTGCAGATCTGAAGATCAATAACACTGTGACAGGGTGCCCTTTAAAGTCAAAGACAAGAATTCCTATGTCATTCACAGTTTCTATAAAAGCTAGCAGACAAAAAGACAGCCATGAAGAATGAACAAAAAAAAAAATGAAGAAAAAAAATCACCTCAGGGATATCATCATAGAGCAGTCGACATAGGAAAGGACCTCTAGAGATCATCCAGTCCAACCCCCTGCTCCAGCATGTGGCCACCCCTAGAGCATGTGGCACAGGGTGGCATCCAGGCGGGTTTGGAAGATCTCCAGAGAAGGAGACTCCACCACCTCTCTGGGCAGCCTGTTCCAGGGCTCTGTCATCCTCACAGGAAAGAATATATGATTTGTAAATATATTGCAACTCCTAATTTTTTAACTTTATCTCAGTTGTTTGCCTAGGAGAAAAAAGCACACATGAACAGAGGAATCAGCATTAAAAAAATCTAGACAAACTCAGGAATGATCTATTTAACTTTTCACAGTGTCATATACCTGAACCAAGCTAACAGTATAGATATGCCCCAATCAGCAGGTTAATAAGGATGTTCCAGAGATGCACTTTGTGGCATAGTGCTGTTGAGCTGGGTCTTCAGTCGTGAATGGCTTCAGAGAAATTCCATACCATGGTGAGAACAAGAAGCTGAGATCTTTCACATTTCAAATATGTGTTTCCTTCTATTGTCGTAAGAATATAGGGGCCTTGTATTTTGTAAAGCAATGGGCAGCAATGGTGAGTTTCTAATGAGCAGGTCTAGTTCTGGGACACACCAGTTTACCCAGCATTATGGCCCTGTCTCTACTGCTGAGGCACAAAGTTATTGCACACATCAATTTCACAGCACGATCTCTCTTCACACTTCTTTTTGACATAAGCGACAGAATCTCCTCGGACTAGTGTAACTCTGCTGTGTTTCAGAAGTGTGTAATTACAGCTAAGTCTTTTGTCAAAGCTCATCTCTTTTTGTTTTTTAACCTTTCACTGATACATGAACGTTTACACTGCTATTTTCCATTAGAGAGCCGCATGCTGTTGCCTTGTAATTTGAGTCCTATTTGATCCAGTTGACAATGCTCTTCCTGCCTAAGCCCTTCACTCAAAGACAACTTGCAGCACAGCATTACGGAGGCAATTGTGCACATGATATGGACGTTTCCTTTTAATCAACTTTAGATTTGCAACTCTCATTTCACAGGATGGGTCTGTCTCTTATACTCCGAAAGCCCAGCTCATATGATCCATGATTAACCTTCTTTCATTTAAGATCGCTTTGTATCCCTACCTCATATTCTCTTATTCACCACCCTTCTAAAACCACATAGAGAAATAATGACCTGATAGAACTCAGTAGGAGCTTTGACATTGCCTTCAATAAGACTAGGGTTTTTCCTAAAATCTTTTTACTCTTTGGATAAAATGACATTAAGACTTTTTTTTCACACGTGGGAGTGGCAGTGGAGATAATGATAATAGGTGATGGTAATTTCCATTACACATATCTTTCCTATTTGTGAGATATATCAGTCAATGAGATCAGAGTGGATATCTGGGTGAAATAATATTTGCCAGTATAGGAGTAAGTTAGGTAAAATCTGCATAAGCATTAACTTGTCAGTAGCTAAACCTTTATTTAAAGACCTGGGCGTCAGGAACCACATTGATGAATTTAGTTTGCCAACAATAGGCGTAAATAAATTATAAAACAAAGACAAAGGCAATTCTGGTCTTTCTTTATCTCTGAGATTCTCGTGTTGGGTTTCTGCTAGAGACCTTGGCAATATCCCTCCTAATGCCTTTTGTGTCCTGGACCTCACTGAAGAGGCAGTGGAACATATTGGAACTGGAAAAAAAAACAGCTTTATACTTCACATGTAGGAAATAGAAGAGCAAAGGGGGTCAGTGGTGTCTGTTGCCTTCTCAGCACATGAAGCTTGGCCGGTCTGCAGCTGCATTTATTACATTGATAAACATCACCAATGGTCTCCCACTCTGCAGTGCCCTTGCCACAACGTATTAGCAAAACTCCTTTCCTCCTGGACTGAGAATTGGTTGCTTTGCAGCCCTGTGACTAATTTGGCCTTTCCAAGCCTTTCACAACTTCTCTTTTCACTTTGTGAGCCTGTCTAGGAAGCTGTGAAAAATTTCCAAGCCTGAATAACAGTGTCTTGTTGTTGAACTGGCCAATTAAAGTTGTGCACAATGCTAGTAATAGACTGTTTCAATTGATGCAGGTATCAAAATCGAGCCAAAACACGAGTGCAGAGAAATATATTTTAAATATTACTTTCTTTGCTTCCCGAAATGCCATTTGGGGTGTCATATCTCGACTGACCTAGCTTCAGGAATGAGTGGCAGTCAGCATGAATGTAGCGAGCTGACCGCGTTTCCCTGAGCTGCCCAGGCTGCTCAGTATCCCCTCCTGTTTTGTTAAATAGCATTGCTCCCTGGTTCTGCCATTTGTCCTGTGCCATCTCTTCATGCTGCTTCATTGCCCCTGCATTCATTTGAGTAGTAATCACTCAAACCACAGACATATATATGTAGCACATCACCAGCATTATTAAACTTAGTTAGACACTAGGCCTGTCAAGTATGAAAGCTAACTTTCCTTTACATCATAGAAAGGAATGAAAGCTCACAGACATCAAACAAATTTTACAGGCCTCTCCGGAGACCCGGGACAAAAATATACTTCACAAAACATCCTTTCATTCTGGAAACCTGGGAAGCCTTGAACAGCCATCAGGGTTGATCCCCCTTACTCTGTCCTGGCTCCAGAAGAAGGTCATCAGGGCTCTTCTGATCCACCTTTGATGAGCAACAATGAGGAAAGAACAACTGCAAAAGCCCCTCCTTGAGCTTTTTTTTTGTAATCGTGTCAAAATATAATTGCTCCTGCTTTACAAAAGCCGAGCTATAAATGCAGGATTTTCAGTGTCTTCTGAAGGACATAGGGCCCACATGGACAGGCAGTGAATGGTATCCAGGTTTCTAGACTCCTGTATTTTTGGCAGTAGACTATCAGAAGATAAATCCTGTTGTGCTGTTATTAACTGCTCAGATGCCACATCTGAGACACACTTTACTGCACAAAATCAAGCAATTTTTTTTTTCAGTGCAATATAATCTTGTCATCTTTCTTAGACAATAAAATGCCATTAAAGATGTAATAAAAATAGAAAAACCATAAAAAGGGCTAAGGAGTTCCGTTCATGTTTTAGACCACTAGAATATGAACCTGACAATCAATTCTTTGTAAT
This sequence comes from Eudromia elegans, assembly GCA_003342815.1. NCBI lineage: Eukaryota > Metazoa > Chordata > Aves > Tinamiformes > Tinamidae > Eudromia > Eudromia elegans. The sequence continues at coordinate 827,625 of PTEX01000217.1, forward strand.
ACTTGGGAAATATTTTCCAACAGATCTTGGCAGAATATACAAATGTTTTAGATATCTGGTATGAAATGCTAAACTGAGTCATAAACTCTGTATTCAGTCAATGGAAGAAGCAAGATATCTCCTGAAAGAAGACAGACTGAATGGAAAAGATGAAGCAAGCACCAGAAAAAAAATGTTGAAGATTGAGACACTTTAAGAGTAAGGTAGATGCTTTCCTTCATTCAAAAATTCTCACGTTAAGATAAATGTCTACAAAGAAAGAAGAAAGGCAAAGCAAGGCAAGGAAGCAACTCTAACAAATTTACTTGGATTTACTTAGAGACTTTATGAAGGATACAAGAAATTTGTAACCTTTTACCTTCTAAAAGGAAAGTAGGAGCTGTTTCATTTTTAACATTGCCTTTAGCAGGCAAGGGGAGTTATATTCCTCCTCTTCTGCTGAAACTATTTCAGTGGCTAATAACTGGAGAGAGAAAAGAATGAAAAACTCACCAGATAAGATATATAGTATCAGGAGAAGGGGGACTGGCTTTGCAAATGCTTGCTTCTCATATTACTGTCCCAATCACTAGGACAGAAAGTCATGTCTTCTCTGACTTGGACTCCATAAATGTTGATACTTTTCTGCCTAGAGGAAAATTTTCAGCAGGCTACATTGGGAGTAGTTAGAGCACTTTCCAGACACACTGGTGAGGAACAAGTGGTTTTTTCCCTCAGGCAGAAAAGATATTGCTAAAAAAACAGGGCCAGCTTCCCCTGCCAAGGTGGAGATACCCCGATAGTGTATGAACCCCAGTCCATACACGTGGGCTCTACAGCAGCGCAGAGATCAAATGCCTGGTGGTGGAGAGCGCGTTCTCTAGAGGCTCTGGAGCAGGAGGAGGCAAGGGAACTAGGTGCTCATCCGCTCCATCTTGTTGGCCAAGGTGCAAATGACTAGGAACACATCTCAGAATGGTTGTTTGAACAGTCTGACAGTTTTCTTCCACAGTTTGGCAGCTAAGGTCCAAGTTTATGTTCTATTTAGGTGCTCAAGTGTCAGGTAGCAGCTGAAAAAGAAATCGTCAGGTCAGGCTCATTTTTGGAGCCTTGTTCCAAATTCAGCTGAAATCCTGTTTTGGTCTTGGTCCCTCATGTATGTTACTGCTTGCTCACTTTACTCTATGACATCCAGGAAGAGTTGTCGCTATAACTGTATTATGAGAAGATGCATTATTTGACACATCTTGTAACCACTAGAAGGGTTTTTGTCAAAGAATTGCAGTTAGTTGGAGCTCTTTTTATTGATTTTAGTAAATAAAATTCAATTGCTTATCCTTCAATGGTTTTTAATTACAGTTCGGTCTTTTTCCCTAGAGGTGTCCCCATTAACTTTGCTTGCGAAACTGAGATGCTGTCTTTAGAGAATGTAGCAAACCCATTCTGTTCAGCTACCCAGAATGCTTGAAGAGCTCCTGTGTCAAGATGTTTCACTCTCTATTAAATTCAGGACTCAGGCATCAACACTTCAGACTTTATAACACCTAACTTTTAGTTACTGGTTTTCCCATGGACGAAATATAGGCTTTTTATAGGGACATATACATCTTTTATCATTCTTCAGAGGCCCTGTGCCCAGGGCTGAGCCCTCAACTCCCCACTGACATCAGATGTCTTCATTCATGTGGGAAGATCCTGTCCTGGGGAATTTTCTGTCAAACACAGTGGCAGTGATAGCAGGGAGAGTAGGAAGTCCTGATCCTCCTCCCAGTGGACGAGAAACAAGAAACAGAAATAACAGTGGGAGCCTGATCTGTGTGCAGGACTCTCTTAGCATCCAAGAGCTCTAACCACTAATTCACTGATTCATATTCTTTGCTTGTTTTTCCTCTAAATCCTAAGTATGCTTCTGAGTCTGGCTCTTAGATAAGACATGCTTAGTAGCTGAAAAGCTCTGACAGAATCAGAACGATGATTGCTTTGACCTATATGCCATTGGTGGTTAGTTGTTATTTAGAAACCACTCTAATAAGGGGCTGCAGTAATTTGGACTTTCCATGTATGCCTGCTAAGCAGAGCCCTTATGTTTGACCTTGACAGCAATAACAGCAGCACAGATCCCAGAGGTTTTTAGACACATGTTAGCTCTTCCTAAATTGCTACAATGGCTTCTATTTCCAACAATGAAGCATATTTGCTGCATGCTGTAGCATTAGTGATTTTTTTACGTTCTATTACTCATTAGTTCCAACCAGGTATTACATAGTTTTTAAAGACCACAAAAAGTTTTGTTCAACAACATCACCACAATGACAGTCATAGCTCGAGCATCTAATATGTCCATTACCCTCTTTTAGTCTCATTAGCCTTCTTTTCCCGTATATGCAGTGCACCAGTAATTTGATGCTTATCATTTGTTTGGGACATGATGCTGCTGTCATGATGCATGAATCTGAGCTGGGAGATACACTTTTATTTCTCTTTCTTGAAGTGCTGTATAAAATGCTCAAGCACTTATGGCCAACAAAATTTTTGCTGGCTACTTGAAAACTTTATATTAACTGAGATTCCATTTTTGCCAAAATATATATGTGTATAGTTTTATATACACATATATATTCTCAGCAGAAATCAATGTTTGAATAGCAAATGTACCTACGTATTTCTATGTCAAAACACTTCCTACATAAAAAATCTTTGCTAGACCCACTGTGTATATTATGCTAATATTTTATAGTGCGGAGTTGAGTATGCCCAAATCACAGATGTCTCTGCTAAATTTTTTCATTGTTTTATTCTCAACAACATAATTTATTTTGCCTTCTTCAAAACAGCAATCTGTTATGAGGTAATAAAGAAGTATTTATCAGCCTTCCAATATAAAATATTATTGTTTATATTATTTTAAATTGCAAACAAGTCTTAAAGGTATTTCCCATAAGTTTAGAGAAAGACTACAGCACTCTTCATAAAGCTCAGTTAAAACAAATTATGTTTGCCTATAATTATTCTCTTTGAGAGGTCTTAATAAAAAAATAACTCATGCCTGAAAACAAAACAAGGTAATGGCATTCTCTGTAAAAGACGATCTTTCTGCCAAGTCAAAACATATAGGGAAGAACAATTTTCTAGCTGATATTCAATTATGACTAAAATATATTTTGCTATTAATAAATGTTTTGTGATATTCTCCTCTATTTTAAAATTACATATTTCCAGAATCCTTATGCTTTCGGATTTGAATTGCTTTCTAGATAACACAAAGCAGTGTTTCCTGCAAAATTTTGTCAATGTACCCCACCAAAAGAGATCAGTAATTACGCAACCTTCTTGTCCTCACTTTTATCTAAAAATGAAGCAGAATTCTTTCATCCTTTGAGTGGCAGAAGGAATTATACGTAGAATTGTTTTCTTCTAAGAAACATCGTGTAAGAGCTCTGACGACCAGAATGCTGGTGAATCTCACCATGGCCAGGATCTGCCCAGCGTGCTGTGTTCTCATGGAGAGGTCCATCCGATGATGCATCATCTCAGGGTGTCCAGCATTAGAAGGGATATACAATTTAATTGTTGCCTTTGCATTCCACTCCTACCTTTGGGTGCTCTGGTTAAACACCACATTGTGCTTCAGGTTTTGAGCTAGAACTCTTTCTTGCTAAGATGTGAAAAGAAACAGCAAATGTCTGTCAAAGATCTAGGTGCTGTGGCAATCTGCAGCATCTCTAGCAAAGTGCAAAGGCCTATGAATGGACAGGAACATACCATAGAGAAATACAAAGCAGCAGAGGTAGTGGCTGTTGGGAAGGCTTTTTTTCTTTCCTTTGTCATATGACAGCGTCACAGAAGTAAGAATAAGTAAGAAGTAAGAAAGAAATAAGAAGTAAGAAGTAAGAATAAAGTCTTTTGCACAAAGATGGGAGAGGAAAATGTCTCAGGAACAGAGCTGCACATCTAATGAAAAGAGCTGGAACTAGGACTCATGGCAGCTCATGTCAAATTCAGCAGTAGATGGCTTAGATGATGGCCTTAAAACTGAGGAGGTATAGTGTTCACAGCAAAGCTATTTGGAGAAAAACACTATAATGAAAGAACAATTGGAGACAAGCAAGAGGACACAAAAATATGAACATGCAATCCAATTTTTGTTCCACCAAAAAAAAAGACCCTCTGTGACATCGTTTCTATAACAAGCAAGATGACCAAGAATATCACTGCCTATTAAAGAAAAGAAGAAAAAGAAAGATCGTTTGGAATATCAAGGGCATATGCACTTTCCCTGTGTTGAAGCTATCAGGAAAATTAGATTTCTTAGATCTCTGTGTAATGGTATGAGAAAAAAAAAAAAACAAAAAACACAACTATATTAGTCAGCTGTGATCTATTACTGCTATTACTGGCCTCTAAAATAGCAAGATCACGTGGAATAAATCTTTAATTTTTATATATCTAAAAGAAAAAAACTGCTAAGAGAATTATCCAAAATATGAACTTTGATGTTACTGAGACATTCTTAACTTCTTCATCCCTGAAAAAAAGTGGACAGGTGGCAGATGGTACAAGAGGACAGCAGGACATAGATAGTCAATGTCAGATGCAGAAAGTTAAGTTGCTGAATTCAATAAGACCTTTAACTTTAACTGGATTCACTTAGCTGCTACGTAAACACACTCACAATTTGCATCACAAAATAGATGTGTAGTTGAGGAAAGGAATTTCCAAGAGGTCAGATGTTAAAGAATGTTACCTAATGTTGAATATTTTTATTAGGGACTTGAGCAAAAAGACTTTTCATTAAATATGCAGATGTGAGGGATGGACTGTAAGCTCAGTGGAGTAAAAATGTGAGACTGAAACGTTATCTTGACAAATGGGAAAAACTGACAGGAATGCAAACAAACAAACAAACAAATATGGCAAAGCCTAAGTGTCTATTCTACATAGGAAACAGACAATCCTGTGCACAAAATCAGTTGCACAGATCGATCAACTACAAGTAGCTTCAGTGTAGAAAAGGATCCAGGCGATGTTTTTTTTACAAAATGCTCTTAAGTAGATGTTACCAAAACCAGCACAGAGAAAGTAATAAATGAACGTTCAGTGTGAATGACAGGAAATGGTCACACTTCTTACGCAGCACTGCTTTGGTCTCCCTGGACTACTGCTTCCAAGTGTGGATGTTGCACTTCAGAAAGCTGTGTCTGCAGGAACTGTCAGAGATATAGCAAATTGGATCTAGGAGGAAACGTAAACATGTGATTTGGTTAGTCAAGAGAAAATAAAGCTGCAGGCAAACATGTTAATGACCTTAAAAGGTTGCTGAACAAAGGACAGGAATAAACTTTTTAATGCCTGCTGTGAATGAGACGAGTAGCAGTAACTAAAATTTCAGCAGCTTTAGATCAAACAGGAGGAAAAGCTTCTAATGAGAGGACAGATAAGTACTGGAACAGATTGCTTAGTGATAACATGGAGCATCTTCCACTGCAGGTGCTAAAAACTGGCCGGAGATCTGTCAGGATGGCTTAGATACAGCCAGCCCTGCCTTGAATAGAAAAGGAGAATGAATTGGCTTTTCTGACTCCAGGCTAATTTTCTGTAAGTCTGAGCAAAATCCTGTTAGAAAGGGGAAGAGTGCATAGGTTAACGGTAGTAGGCTACACTGTATAACTAGTATCATTAAAAGAAATACTCACTTCCCACATTGTCTTTGCATTTTTAAGATTTGTACATTTTGCAGGTATTTTATTTACAGTTTCAAATCCTCCAGCACATATTCCCAGTTGTTTGGTTACATCTTTTTAGTTCAGACCAACTTATGGTTCTGAATTTTTACAAATGTTTCTCATAGTTGCACCGTGTCATGCAGCTAATGAAGCCTGCTACCACCCCAAATGCTCTTGAACAGACATTTACCTGAATTAAACATCCTCGAGGACTAAAGAAACATTGCTCTGTTATTTTTACCTTCATTCCAGCTTGCTTTTGTTCCCTGTGCTGAGGCCATCTGTGAATCCCCAGCTGTGACATCATTCTTTGTTTTATTTACTGGAATTATGTGTAGGCTGGAATGAACTGTAAGTTCCCTTTGCCTAATGGATTGTCAAGAAGCACAGTTACTCAGCTGGAAACATATTATTTTCTTATCTTAATAGCGTGCAGGCAGCTACCACTTTCTAAAATGTGTATTCTGTTTCTATACTTCTAACGTGTTTGCACTGATGGCAATTTCATTACAGAAACAAAAAGCTTCGTACTTTACTTTTTTTTTTTAAATTAAGGAGAATAATGTTCCACTATTGTGCACAGCCTTTAGGCAATTACTCACTGACATAATGAGACTTGTGTTTCATTCTACGGGAAATGGTATAATCCAAGCCAGTGAGTATTTGCCATGCACGTGTTGTTCAAAAGAATGATTCAGGCTTAACAGGCGTAAAAAAGAAATCAGTGGTTAGCAGGGATGCATGGATTACTCTGAGCCATAGAAAATATGTAATGGAAGGTGACTCAACCATCATCAATGATAGAGTTTTGGGGGATTTTTGTGTCTTTGGTGATTTGATCGGTTCATAAGAAATCAGGCAGGCCACCTAGCCCACTCTCCTGTCTCCTGCATGGATGGGTGCAAGTGGGTTGCCAACCCCTGGAAGCCCCCAGAAAGCGCTGGTCAGCATCGCGGTGCCCCAGCGGCCCTATCTGGCCTGCCAAGGTGGGGTTCCCCTTCACACAGGTAACTTCCTCAAAGGGTGAAAGTCAGACTGGAAAAACAGGAAGGCCCAAGGATAGGCTGCACTAGCAATACTTTTCTATCATACAGCCAGAAAGAGTGCTTATACATCTGTACATATGCTCAATATATATACATATATACTTATACACATATATACTTATACACATATATACTTATACACATATACACTTCTCATATAGAATTCTTATACAGGGCAGCTGAACCCTTTACAACTTTGCAGTGACCATGGCCACAATGCTGTTATTTTAGTGGTTGAATCCTTTGACATTAATGAGAAAAAAGGCTTAAAAATGTGATGCATTTTGTACAGCCATCAAACAGTGCTGGGCTTTGACCAATTCTAAACTTAGTTAAAAGATAAAACAGCTTTCCACCTGAAAGGCACTTTCTGTTTATGTGTCATAATTTGGAACTGCTTTGTTCTTCCACCTCAGTTGTGTCATGCTTACATGAAGTGAAGCTCTCTTTAGCAGAAGTGTGGAACAGCAGCTCTGCATTTCACAGGTCAACCCAAAGAAAAGTAATGCAAACACAACATTTCATAATATTTTCCAATATTTTGGCAGTCCACTATGTAAACACACACACACAAAAGGAGAATATGATGACTATAAAGATAAATGGGTCATACCAATTTACTTACTTTCCAAATTAGCGATTTTATTGTAGGAAAATATAGAGTAGGAGTATCTATTTTTAGGACTAAAACATTAATTTGCTTAAGCCTTGTCTAGTTCCAGTAAGTCCTTTATAGTCAATGGATAGAATTAGACACCTCTGAGGCCATGCTAGAAAATAAGCACATATATTATCATGAAATTTTACAGAACTCCTTAAGCAAGGGTCAAATAATAAAAAGTCCAGTTATGAATGACCCCCCCCATGATAGACATAGTGCTGCAGTTACACAAAAGCAATGGCTAATCAACTCATCTAAAATTTACCATAAGATGACTTGCAACATTGATGCTGAGATAATCAAAAGTCAACAAATGCTATCTTGGTACCATTTTTTTTTAATTCCTTTTTTTTTTTTTTTGAGCAACAGCAAGAGAAGGAAGCACACTTGTCTTTTGGGATCCCTAGGGAATTTGTAGCTGAATGACAGCACAAGTGAGGCTTTACTGAAGACTCTAGTAGGAAGTGCACATGTCAGAAGCATGACTTGGACATCTCCAAAAGAAAAGGCAAATGCTTCTGCAACACTCTCAGAGCTTTTTCCGTATTCAGACTGGAAGAGAGGGGTCTGTACTTTTGTGTTTCGGTGATAATACTGAGCTTATTCAAGTCCAGATGAAAGATTTTCTCAGAACTGAAGCAGCTATCTAGAAATAAGTAGCATTGTTGGTATGCAGGTACCAGCCACGTTGGCCAAAGCCACATAGAAATGTGCACCTACCTTATGCAATCTGGAAGCCTTCCAGGTACACACATGAGAGGTCTCTATCAATACTTGGATGTAAGAGAGTTAGTGAAATGGCTTATAACATGAGAAATGCATGTCCAGTGACTCAGTTGGACACTGTCACACTAGATTTATGATTGTTACACATGAATATACTTTAATAAATAATATCACATAAAGAGCAATCATTTGTTCTATTTAGTGGTGCAGTTTTTTACTGTGCAATTGGACTTTCTTGCAGGGAGCACCATCAGCTACACTGTGAATTCTGAACTACAGATGGCTGCAAAAAGACAGAGAAAAGAGAAGCAATGTGGAAGAAGATTAGCACAGCTTTGAAAAAGGGACACTGTGATTGAAGCTGTCCATGGCTTGAAACAGCAGAGGACATTGAAGAAATTCTGCTGAGCAAAACACTGATCAGATTACTGAAATGGCTCTTCGATTTTTCTGCCAATGCCTAGTAAAATGAAAAAAAATGATTGGAAGAGTATAATGATGGGGAACAAGGCCACTTATTGGGTTTAAGTCTGCAACAGGTTCTGTCCACAGAATTGCTACATTGTGAGTTGTTATTTAAATGCAAATATTAGCATGGCAAGTGAGCTGTCTCTGAGCTGTACATTATTTTTTGAGACTCATAAAGCTACTTGTTCGGGAAGCCTGAGTGTGAAGAACAAAATCAAGGACATCTGATTTCTTTGCTTTTTTTGAAAATATATATGTTTATATTCCTTCTTTAGGAATGTGTGAGGTCCAGCTAATGCCCCTTGAAAGATCTGAGGCATTCACAACAGTTTCCTTGCAGTGTGGCTTGGCCATTGTCAATGCCCTGACCTCAAGTGAGAAAGAAATAAGTTCTGCCTGGGCCTGTGATAAGTTTGTAGGTATTTCATTAAAATATCTGTGAGCCCACTTATTTGGGCTGCAGTTTAGTGAAAAAGGATAAAAATCAGGACTGAGAAAACCTTTTAGTGAAGCAAGGGCTATCTAAGAAAACAGAAAGCTAATAAAAGCAAAGCTCAAAGATCAGCGATAAGACCTGGTTATTTCCCCAGTAATTGCCAGATTGCTTTTAAGGATTTTCCACTGACAGTGCAAAGTCCTATATCAGTGTAACAGATTTCAGGTATTCTATCATACTCCTTTGTGATGGAAGATGAGTCACTATCTCTCTGTTCTTCACTTTTTCCTCAGTTTTTATAGGATAATCATGCTTCCAGACCTTATGAAGATTAATTCATCAATAGTTTTAAAGATCTTCAAGATATTTGGATAGAGTGGTTGTAGGAAAAGTAAATCTTTATTGAAAGGATAAATAAGAACTCAAACTATACTTGCATTAGGTACAAAATATAATTCTGCTGTAAAGTGTATTATAATTTGATATACTTAATTAGCCAGAATGAAAAAAAAAAAAAAAAAAAAAAACAAAAAAACAAAACAAAGTCAAAAAAACCCCACTTGGAGATACTTAGATATCCAATTCTACATCAGAAAATCTCAGTCATAAAATTCTTAAAAATATTTGGACAATTATCACTTATATATGCATTCCAGGCATCTATGATTGTTATTGTCACAGACAAAATCCCAGGGACTTTTTGTCTGACCCAATACAGCTGTCCTTATGTCCTCCTGCTTCAAGGCTTTCTAAGTGTGTTCCTAACCAAGATTTTTGAAAGTCAAAGGGTGTATATCTTACTGAGTCACTTACTGGCTTTTGGCCATTCCCTCTATCATTAATTATGTTGAATGTTTCAAAAGCATAAAATTCCAGAACTTGATCTAAGAAAAATTAAGTTTCAAATGGTTAATGTCAAAATATGTATTCAATAATGAGCAAGTCTCTTAATAAGATCTCAGAACTGTTAGATGCTGGATGTCATTTTTCCCTACTATATTCAAAGTGAGAATAATCAGAGAAATTATTTTCAGTTGGCTGGCAGCAAAATCATTCAGACCTATATTAAACCTATCATATAAGTAAGAATCATTGTTGTAAGAAAATGGGATATATTTATGCACTCTGAGGTAGAAAAACTTGCTCAAGGTGACACAGACAGCCCAGACAGAGATGAACTTCATTTTTTTTTTCAGGTTGATTATTGGACCATATATTTAGTTTCTAAACTGAAATACAACTTGGTTTGCCAGTGAAAGCCAGATGCCACAGAATAATTTTTATTGCAAAAGGAATGGAGTGAAACTCCCAGCTCCAAGTGATTATTATATTTTTATATTTTATATTTTTATAGGAAAGGTGAGCCAGATATGACCATGGTGATTAAAACAAGACCTTTTCTATTCCACTAAGAAGTCTTCCACTAAGTGCACACATATGAAGACTCTTATAGTCATGTGTCACCTTTGATGTGTCACCTTTGTGTTTGATGTGTCGCCTTTGGAAAATATGATGTGACACTACTTCAAAATAGTGAAGCACAGAAAATAAAGCAGATTTTCCTGCCCCTTCAAAATTCTAATACCAGAACAAGTGAAAATATCAATAGCTACTGACAGCAGTCAACTTCACATTGACACAGTGTACCTCAGTATTTCCTAAGGAACATGCCAGATCCACTAAAATTCAGAATAGCATCTTTACTGAATCTCACTACCAAATAAATATCGATATAATAAATGCATACATCATTACTAGATGCAGAGTGATTTTTATTTCAATCTTAAATCTTGGAAGAGTTTAAGATTGATTTTCCCATTTTAAAGGAATCTCAAATTTCACACAGCTACAGAGAAAAGGGGCTGAAATAATGTGACCTGTGCATAAATAAACCAAGTTTCTTGAAACCTGACGTGAAGAAATTAATCCCTAATCAATATTATTTTTTAAATCATGATTTACATTAATCTTATAATTCCTTGAGACCTGACTTACAACTATTGCATTATAGAATTTTTCAAGACACTTGTCCAAAAGAATGCAATGGGTAAATGCCATTTTTACTCTGAATGAGACATTTATCGTTGTCTTCTCATTAGCACTAGGTTGAGTGCAAGTGCAGTCCAATTTAATACAGCCCTGTATATCAGTACCAATTCAAACAACGTGCAGCTAAAGAAATTCATGAATGAGGTGACTTCATTCTTTCATTTCAATTCAGCTCAGGCAGAATTACAGCCAGCTTAGAGAAATCACTAAGGAAACTCACTACCTTTCTAAAAATAGAAGCTCCAGCTTGAAATATAATGTCTATGGCTCTGCAGAGTCTAAAGATAATGAGAATGTAGCTACAGGTAGATTTTGGAAATACACCCCTGTGTTACAGTGTTTATCGATATTCAATAAGCCTATACAAGCCTTCTGAAGTACTCTGTATACTTCTCGGTGATAAGGAGCTTTATTTTCCAGAAAAACAAACAAACAAAAAGAACTCTGAGAGTTAACTCTTTATGCAGTTACTGCTGGGTCAATTGTATGTATGTGATTTAACACAAAAAGGTACCAAGTGCTACACTAGGCTCAGAATATGTTACCCTTTTTTCTGTTCCATTTTTTGTTATTACTTCAAGTAATTTATTTTATGGGACATTTGTTTCATTTGGATAAGGAATTCCTGTGTGAAAAGATTTTTTTCTACCTTATACAATCTTATTTCGGTTGTTTTGCTTTAGACTCGTGTTGTAAATGACGTCAGCCTTTAGATCTTGCTCAGAAACTAATAAATTGCTATGGATTCTGCACATAATAAACTCATCTTTCCCAGTCTTATGAAGATTAGACAAATGAATGATATCCCTTCAGGCACATTGCCACAAAACCAATCTAAGCGTGCTTCTGAGCACAAGCATTTGCGGAGGCAGGCAGAACTGTGGTTTCAAGAATGGTGTATTTCTGGCAAATAAAGAATAGCAAACAGATAGAGGAGTCTAATGTTTACCTGTTGGCTCTGCCTAGCAAAGTCAGGGTGGAAATAAACAGAAAGTATGAGCTTCATTCAGTTGTGTAGCTGTTAGGCAGGAACACAGTCCACGGAGGGTCACGAAACGGCCTCCATAGGTTCAATGCACAGGGCTGTTCAAGCATCAGTCAGGCTTGCTTCGTTATCTCTCATACTCCTCTACTTGCACACATAACATATATAGATACTTCTCACGCAGAGCAGCAGGAGACCATTTTGCTGGCAGATTGTGGGAGATCTGAGAGGTCTGCTCACTTTGAACCTGGGGCAATCCTGTGTAAAACTTAAGAAGTCATTTATAAAAATGTGTATAGCTTTAGATCAGACTCTTAGCTATAAATGTAAAAATCAACTAGAATTTATCAGAAAAATCTGTTTTTTTATCAAAAGACAAAAATAAGTGCACAGGAAAGTGGAAAGTAAAGAGTATAGATCACATGGTACTGACAGTGAATGAAGTGTTGCATGACCTTATCGGGCAGAATCTCTTACCTCCTTATTCCAGCAAGAAAGGATTCCCTTTAAAGGAAATGAAATATTGATTTTGGGTTCTAGCTAGACTCCATTAAGATGCTCTTTTAAGTCACACTATGATTTAAAATTCACATTGTAACTCTGCATAGAGTATTTTTAGGAACATAAATCAGTTTTCTAATATACATAAGTGGGCTTTTCACCCAGAAATAATTCACCCAACTTCCCTATGCATCGATAGAATTTGACTTGCCGTTTCTTAAGCACCTTCAGAAAAGCCTTACCTTGCATGTCTGGTACTGAAGCTATGAGAGACAGACAGTTTACTTCTGAATACTGCAGCAGTAGAAATAACTTTGTGAAAAAGACAATCAATAACTTGCAGAGCATTTCTCTGTGCGTTGAAAGCAGATGGCTTGAAAGTATATTTGAATAAACAAAGAACCCCTGGCCAGCACAACACACAGTTGAGCATGTCTGGGTATCTGCTCACTCTGTCTACACAAAGATCTGCGCCTGCCCTTGGACTCCAAAAGGCAAGTTGGAGGTTGTTGGCTAATGCAACAGATCAGGGCAGGGAACGGGAGCAGCACCTAAACCTGGAAGGGTCACACCAGCCAGTGCCATGTCCCCCAGCTCCAGGCCTGCTTCATCCTGCTCCATTCACTTCTCACCTCCATCACCAAAGTCAGCCCTGGAAACTACGTTCCTGGACAGAAAGTGTCAATTCCTTGCTCACCGTGTCAAGTCTTTCCCAGTGCCCAAACCTTCCCAGTGTCCCTGGTGATTATTTTCCTGTTGCTAAATCCCATGGTGAGATTGGGTTCCTGTTACCAAAGTCAGTGCCAGGGAGGCTCATCAATCTCTTAGTGATACTCAGCTCACATAAGAGGAGGAAAAACACACGTGGACTGTGGAGGAAAATAATTATTTGGGAAGGGAGAGAAAGTAGTTCAATTTGAAAGGAGTTCAATCTTTGAAAGTAGTTCAATTGCTCATCTGTCCTGGCCCTTCAAGTTTTTTTTATTGCTCCTAAGTAGTGCCTTTTTCAATACTTTCTCTCTGCTGCCAGTGAGAAACTGATTTGACAATGGTCTTTTGCAGCAGACCGTAAATTTCTTACCTATCAGCAAACACCAATCCATATGGACTAAATGAAAGACTAAGCAGACACTAAAGAAGATTCATCCTGTAAAGAGTAAGGAATAGCCTTATCTTCCAGCAATTTATTTAACAATTATACATATATGGCTACAATTATAGCCATACTCCATTTTCTTAGGAGATGCACCATAGTCTAAAATAAACATGTCTAAATGTGTACATTTTCTAAATTCTATTATATTGGAAATCGACACAAAGGAAAAGAAATTATTCTTTTCTCTCAAAAGAGAGAGTAAGCTACGTCATTAACAGCTCCAATCCTACAAGAACTTAGGTATGACTTTATAGCATTGCCTTGGAAATAGAGGCAACTTTCACATAGGAATCTATAGGCAGGCCTATATGTATTGCTGCATCTAGTTCTGATACAAAATTTGACCCCTGTGAATAAAGACAACTATTATTGCTGAGATGGGCATTACACCAAGGTCATGTCTCAACAACATCCTGAATACTTTCGTGGTGAATAAAAGTGAAGTCCTTCCAAAACAGCAGGAATGCTGTGCAAACAAGTAGATTTATTTCAAAAGTTTGAAGAAAGAAGGAAACTTTCAAAAAAGAAAAAAACTTTTTTTTTTTCCCCAGTTCGACTAGGTCACAATGAAGCCAGCAGTCTCATTGAAACCTGGGCACACTTATGTGCACACCAGTGCTGCTTCTTTGGGCTTTTTTTCTCACCTTCAGGAGGTGAAAGAAGCTGGCAAATGCATCAAATTCGTGCAAATCTCTCATTACAACAGTACAAAGTTCAAATCTCCCTGTTCAAGAACACTCATGAAGAAAGAGGATAAGCTTGATTTCTTTCCCCTTTTCTGCCAAGCCTCCTTATTCTGTGTGAGTCTGCATCATCGCTGGTGAGGGAGGTTGTGATATTTTTGCAGAGTTGTCCCTATAGTGAGAAAAGGTAAAGTTCTTGCCCTCTGGCTACAGATTAATTCATCTGTAATATGTCATTCTTTTGAAATTATTACAAAGAAAAAAAGTGATTGCACAGTCCTATCTTGTCTAATCAGCGTTCTCAGGAAAGCAAATTCACCTGTTATCTGCTGACACCTTCACGGTCTTTAATTGACCAATCTTCCTTCAGAATAAAAACATTTTTTTTTTTCCTCTTTACTATCCTGAGACCTATCCAGCTCTGAACAGTTTGACTACCTGAATCTCCTGCTAATTGGGTTGAACTCTCCTTTGGGACTAATCTAGCCCCATGACAGTGTTTTGGACAAATAAAAGTTCTCTCTATATATGTTATGTATATATTTACATGTATTTCCATATCCAAATACACTGATATATGTATCTGCACATGTGCACACATATTAGAGCTTTGCACCTTGTGCAGCGTGATCCCTACTTGTTCTTTGTATCACACAAGTCTCACCAACAGTTTTGTTCTCTAGGGAGCTGGATGTACAGGTGTGAAAATGAGGGGATCTGGTGCAGAGGAAATTTTAAGTAATTTTAAGAGCCACAAATGCACGAGGTCAACTTTGTGCATGAATCTAAACTACTCATATTTTCCCAATATCAATATGATAAGAGGTCAGGAATTTCAGACTTAAATCAGGGACTTTGCACAACTAATTTATCAAAGTGTGCCCTCAGTTTCTCATGCTTTTATCTTCCAGCAACTAAACTTTAACCTCTGCCTTTAGTGTGAGACCCTTCCCAGAAAAGGCTCTGCTACACTGAGCAGAAGCTGAGCTGAGTCTCAGTTAGACTGAAGGAATCATAGAACCATAAAATCTGAGACTCATGATGATCAGAAAAGACTTTCAAGATCATCAGGTCCAAATGTAAGTCCTTCAACGCCTTGCCTGCTAAACCGTGTCCCTAAGGGCCTCGTCTACACGTTTCCTGAGCACTGCCAGGGATGGGGACTCCACCACTTCCCTGGGCAGCCTATTTCAATGCTTCATCTATCTTTCTGTGTAGAATTTTCCCCTAATATCTAACCTAAAGAAAAGTGCAAGAGAAACAAGGCAGGCAGGTGATAAACTGCTGTCTTCCTCGTTTCTACTTCCCCCACTCTCCTCCTTTATAGCTCTCACGTGGGTGCGCTGCCCATTGTGAAAATGCTGGTACCTCTGAACTGTGTTAAATTTCCCGTTCTGAAACACCATAGAAACACATAGGAGACTGATATCCCAAGCATACACAGCTTGTCTTATCTAAATAAGGCTATATCTAAAAACCTTATCTAAATATCGGTTTTGCTGCCCAAAACATGAGTATGCTAGTAAAGAAAAGGTAATGTGCAAAATAGGTAAAGAGATAAAAAGGTAAAAGGCAAATGCAAGCAGGTTTAAAGGAGGCACAGTGTGAAGAGGCAAAGAAGCATCAGAGCAATGAATGAAAATCTGTGTTAAAATTAGGCAATTGGTGAAATGCCATCTGCTCAGCCCAAGTTCACCAGATGCAGTAAATTTAGATGTGCAACGGAATCATTAATTTCTCAGAGTTTAGTTTAGTTTTCCCCCTCCCTCCCAATGCCTAATCTGTGCTCTTTTTTTTGATGAACCACCATACAGTTACTAGCCTTGAAAATGCCACAGGGGCAGAATCTCCTGTGATGATCACCTACTTTTTTCTAGCAGTGTTGTCTGAAACTTTGGTGAATCTATTCATTGGACTATCAAACAAACTTTTGAGATTATTTTATTTTTTAAACCTTTTAAAGTCCTTCTTCAGTGCAGCTGCATTCATCTGCCCTCACAGTTCATCATAGCTCTGGATTAGAGCCAACAAGGAAATCGAAGTGGAATGGCGGTGAGTTCCAAGCACGGGCAGGTTATGGAGGAAAAACATTAGAGGAGGATGTTTAATACAGCTTCCACCAGTAACATACTCTTGCTACGTGCTTGCTTAAAGCTTGATCTGGGCTTAATAAAGACCCTGTAAACGTGGCCAGAATTTTTGTTTCATGCTGCACAGCAACACAGAAAAACTTTCTGAGTTTTGCTTCCAAGAGAAAAACTCTTCTTTTTTGCTTGCAGGTATAGCGCACACAAGAAATATTTGAGGTACTCTTTCTCCCAATTCCTCTCCTTCATTTCCTGCTCTTTTGCCTTCTTTCTAATGCTGGGGCTTTTGCAAATTTTAGCAATTTGGTTTCTCTTGTGGTTGCATACCTTTAATTCAGTTTTCGGTAGGCTATAGATCAAGACAGTACAGATTAGCTGGTTTTTGGTTGGTTGGTTGGTTGGTTTGGTTTGGTTTGGTTTGGTTTGGTTTTAACTGCCTGTGCAGATGAAATGAATAAAATAAATAAAAGGGAAATATGCAAGGTCTAAAACCAGGAAACCCAGTTTCCTTGCTTGCAAGTTTCTTGTTGATGAGCAGAGCCCTGTTGTCTGAGTGATGCCACCTCTATGGGAATGGCAGCACCATCCCAGTCAATACAATACCACCAATGAATGTGGGCCTTCAGTAAAGTCCTTAACTCTGTGACAGCACAGCGTACCAGGACAAAATATTTGTATCTTAAACATGACATCTCCAGAAAATTTTCTGTGATAAAACATACTGGACTGTATATCAGGATTTGACAGATGCAATGCACAGAATCAGTAATTTTATTCTGTTTACACCACAGAAGGAAAAATCTGATAGTCTTCAGAGTTTTGCAATGGAAATGCAATTATGCACAGATTAAGGGAGTAGTTTAAATTCATGAGTTCCTGTCTTTGTGTTTGTATGGCTGTCACTGTTGACACAGATGAGTGAAACCTCCAGATAACCTAAATTGATTCATATGCAGCCTGAGGCAGTCTGTGGCTTCAAGTACCCCGAGAAAACTTCATATCACTGAGGATTTCAGTAGAGAGCAGAGTGTGACCTCCTGCTTCAGGCTTTTCCCTCTGTTATGCTCTCTGAGATTAGCTTTACATGGTGCTGCTCAAGATTTCTGGACACAGACAGGGAAGTGTCATAGAGGAAGCAATAACAATCATTATTACTGTATGCATATCTGACAGTTATATTGTTATAAAGAAAAGCCAGAATTGATCCCTTCCATTGCATTCATTTTGCCTCTAATATGCTCTAGCAGGAAGGGGCTGCTATATTAAGCAGAGATTCAGGCTGAACAATCTGCACTCATTGACCTCTGCTCGGCTTCTTGGCTATAAGTGACTGCTGAATCACACACGGCACCAGGATCAAAAAACCAAGAAAATCCCAGAGCAGAAAAAGGGAACAGCTGGAAGTCCCTAGACTGAATCTCCCTGAAAGTAAACAAGGTAATGAGGCAGTGGCACATCTCAGCTGCAGGGAAATAGGAGCACTTCAGAATAAAGCAATGTTACTAGCAGCCTGCCGACAGTTCAGACAAGGCCTCAGCCTCTGTCCTGCCAGCAGTTTAGTCCTTGCAGAGGTTGATGGGGACTGGTGCAGTTAAGTGCAAGTCATTCAAATAGGAAAATTCTGCCACAGGATAGGTGCAACATTGACTGCTCTGGTAGGGTGTCCTATCATATCTCTAGTAAAACATTAAACTAGAAGGAGCTACATGGAAATCTCCTGGTGTCTTTGAAGTGCAGCTCCTTTTCTCTGTGTTTGCTCTCACAACAGCAATTTTTCCTGACCCCTGGGACTACAAGAAAAAACAAACATATCCTCCTTCTCTGCTCCTACTGCACACTCCTTTTATCCCAGAACTTTCTGTCTCTGCTTGCTTTTTGTTGCATTCCTCCACAACATTTTACCTGTCTGTGAAGCTACGTACGCACAGCTTTGAGTCCCTGTGCTAGCAGCAGGATCCCTTGGACCAGTCTGAAGCTCGGAATTTCCCTGAGCTGAGCTCATTTCAAGAGGGAGTTCAGCCTCCTGCATCCAAGAGAAACATTTCTGACCAAACCATACCCTGCTAATGGAGCATTACAGGCATGAGTATCATACAAAAAAAAAGCTGCATAAAATCCAAGACACATACGACGTCTTCCAGCTGGAGGCAGGGAGAAACTCCTGCAAAAGTATTATGAAGGTGGTTCACAGTCTCTACTTCTCCCGTAAGTTGAAGAGGAAAGAAGGTCTCCCTCTGTGAAAGTACCACACTGGCTTAACCTCTCCTTCTACTCTGAAGTCTTTACACAGCCTGGCTACCTCTAGCTTTTTGTTCTCAAGCAATTGTCCTTATCAGGTGAGCTGAACAAGCGATTCTCCTTCCTCCGTTAATTTTAGTGGGAGTACTTACACACCGTGCTTTAATGATAATGCATGCCTTTGTAAAACCGTCCTCCTCACACATGGGATTCTGAAACAGTTACATTCTGAAACAGAATGAAATGAAAAACACTACTATGGTACATGCCATGGATTTGCAGATTTTCTAAAGATGACGACAGATGGGGAAATCTGGCCTTGCTGAGTTGTGTACAGTGATTCCTAGTGAGACAGCTGCGCAAAGGAGCCTTATGTGACTCTGAGCCACACTGAAACCTGGCTGCAACCAGGCATAGAGGCAGCTCCCCATGACCCACATGGTTATCTGTGTGTGACTCAGATCCCTTCCCTGAGCACTGCTCTCAAGAATTCAATGCTTGCTGGAATTCCCATTGGAAGCAAAACCACTCGCACACAGAATATAAGGAGGCTTGATAGAGCCTGCTTTCCATAGAATAGGAACCAACCTTCACAGCCAGATTTGGTATTGTCTAATAGATAAGAAGTGTTTGAATAACAATGCGATGGAAAAAAAGGGCAGCAATAGAAAGCTGGCCAATTTTCTTTATTGGCTTATTAGCTGTTTTATTTTTAAAAAGAATTCCCATCTAAAGCCATCAGAAAAGGCAACAGCCTTATTCATCTACCAGGTATCGGCAGTAATATTTAGTATCTGACTGTGGAATATTCTGAAGTCAATGTAGACTGAAAAGGATCCTGTTTCGCCCAGTTAATGTTGGGACAATTCAAACTCTCCCAAAATTTATAGGCATTTATATTAAGAATTTTGTGTGAAATTATTTCTAAATAAGTAGGAATTTAAACAAGAATCCTTGCATCAGTTCAGGACCTAATGTATGTACATGTTTGTGTAGATACTTCTGTAACCACTGTTAAAGTTTCACAGTTAGAGTGACAGTTCATGAAAAACTCACATAGAACACCACTAAAAAGGAGTATTAAAATGTGTAGTCTGAGTAGGATTTTTTTTCCTAAATAATATTACCTAGCTCCTTTCAGTGGAAAAGGCATGTCACAAACACATAAGATACTTCTGCATTGTCTTCTCTTTCTGGCAGCAACTCCTCTGCTATTGCCAAGGACCACTGTTAACACACCTATAGGTTGGCCTATAGGTCTCTCTCTATTCACATACCCAGATGATTTTATAGCAAAAATGACACACAAGAAATCTTCCTATCAGAATTTGGGCAGCCAACCAAAAGTTGCGCTCATCCTTTTGGAAAAATAACTGATATCAGGTCATTAAAACATACAATTTTGGAAAATACAAACAAATGACTTTTTTATGTTCACTGAGCAAGACACAGAAGAAGATGCCAAGAAGACAGTCAGATATACTGTAAGACATGATATAGTTTGCAGACTGATGTCTTCAATGACAAAGTTCCTGCTGCAAATTTCATTTTGCGCTCTCCTTCAGGACTGCCTACAATGAAAAATGAATTACTTCACTTTGAAGTTATTTATATGGAGCAGGATGTTGTTCATAGCATTTCCACAAACAGCAATTTTATGATATTGGGAGAGAATGAAAGAGTACATAGACCCCCTCAGAATACCAAAGAATGATTACCAAAGAAGTTCATTCCAAAATGTGGGGTAGGACAATACCACTTACAAAACAATAAATAGATTTTCCATGGTAACATAGAAACATCCATGTTCCACTTGTTTATGCTCTTTTATTCAAGCCAGGCTTGAACAGAGTAATGGTTTAGTCTGAGCTTTCTCTTCACTTGGAGACATTCAAAATGAATGACCACACCAAGATTTTGGACAAATTTGGCGAGTGAATCAGAGGCAGCAATGGCTACTGGCGGAAGTGAGGACTATAACGGCACAACACAGCTTGAAGTAAAGATTAAATGAAAAAAACACGAACACTGACTGGATATGCTTTCACAGTATCATCCAATTCAGAACTAAATCTTCTACTTCTGGAATTTTGAAGATTATGGAATCCATGAACATAATGTAGTTAGGAAGTATCCATATAGAAGGCTCAGTACATTTTCCTCACAAATGCTGAATTAACTCACTAAACCTAAGAAATTTGCTTCTGTCAGAGGACTTTGCTTTTCTCAAATTACTTCTGTTTCAATTTGCTATAACTTCCAAGGGATGGAGGTTTTTTTTTTGTTTTTTTTTTTTTGGTCTAAATTCGGCATACTGTGTGGCAATGGAGGCCACAGAAGAGCTTGTTCAGCAGCAGTGTGATACTAGTGTTTTAATAACAGCTCTTGTAACCCAAGTTTAGTGGCAAGGACTTCTGCGATATACTACCACCTCTTGGAGAAAACCTATCACTCCTTTGCAGGCTATATTAGAAGTCAAGCTCTTCATTTTTTTAGTATGAAAGAATGAGGAATAGGCTAATAAAGACCCTGAAGCTGTCACAAAAAATCCTCTGTTCACTGGAATTTCATGACAGTTTTGTTTCTTCTACGTGTGCAATGTAGTAGAGCTGTTTCTCTTTTAGACCATTTTAGGACCAATTATTCTTATTGGCATCCAATATTTTATTTCTTCTAGAAAGACTGGAAATGGAATGGAAAGAACAGAGAAATGAAGCAACATACAGTATAATATATTAAGGTAGAAGAGTATGGCTATCCCAAAGTGGTTAAAATCAGCTTCTCAATATCACATTCATTTTGTCCTCGTAGAATCCTAAAATAACCATTTTCTCCCCAGGACTTTCCCCAGGAATTTGCTGCAATCTAAAGAAAAACAAAGAGGAAAAAAAATATGAATTAGTGATTTTATGTAGTATTTAATAATGCAAGGTGTAAAAAATTAAAATGAATCTTCTGTGTTAGTCTTCATTAAAGAGAATGAGAATGTATCCATTTTTTATGATTTCTAAAGATTTGTTCCTTTCTGTTTTGATTAAGATTTCAGTTCCAAAACCATTATGAATAAAAATAGAATGCTATTTCTACTAGGTAGTTTTTATATGTTTTAGCAGAAATCATTACATAATTCAACTGTTGGTGGGAAGAAGTCACCATTTGAACAGTAATGACCAAAACTCCAATTACAACTAATGTGTTAAAGAGAGACCTAAGATATTAAAAAGCTGACTTTTAATGAATTATATTTCATTCAGGTAGCTATTGACATTTTGAGCAATTTAGTTTCTAATGAAGTCAGTAGGAATTTTGCCCTAGATGTCAGTAAAACTAAGTTATTATAGCATGAGTTCTGCCATCAGCTCTGTAAACTCCAAATTACCTTTTGCTGAACACAGGAATAATGGAATGAGCTGTTAATCATAATCAAAGTGATAGAATCTGACTTATTCTAAGTGGATAAAAGCCAATGCTTATTTTTTTCTGATAGCTGGTTGGCCTTTGCCGATGTACATTAAATAGATAGCTTGGGTTTTTTAATGATTTAGCCAATAATAGTGATAAATATTATTGACCCTTTGCAGGCACCAAAAAGGAGTGGATATTCATGGGAAATTTGAATAAGGAAAGAGTTTCTTTGAAACAGACAGGGTGGTATGGGGAAACGGATACAAGTGAAAAATCAAAACAAGTGGAAGAGGCAGACTTTGAAATTACTTACAGATGATATTACAGTTCAAGGGACATCATCATAAAAGGTTGGCAGAAAAGAGCTAGGAGGGGACTTCATCATGATGAGTATAAAAGTAGATATGGCAAGAGAGAATGAAAGGATAAGGTCGTCCGATAATCTGTAATTTGGAGATTTTGTCTTCTGCCTCAAAGCACAATGGTAAGAATTCACTTACCCAGAACTTTTGTTTTCGTCCATTTTTGTCATTTAGTGCCCCCCACCTGTTACAAGAGATGATACAGGTGAGGTCCCTAATGCATATGTTCACATTTTGTTGCTTATAATAAGCAAACAGACAGAAACACTTCTGATATCCTGATGTTCTGGTAATTACTTGCCCTAACAGCAAAACCGGGGGGGGGGGGGGGGGGAAGCATGTCTAATAAATGTTTCCGTGTTTTAAATACTGTCAACAAACTCTGCTGCAGATGGCAATGAAGATGTATGTCCTGCTAGCCAAAAGCCAAGTTACTGTCAGGGTCTACAAAAAATCACCAGCATAAGTGTAGCTTTAGTTTGTCACTGCTATAACTTATATTCCTCTCCTCTGAAGATCTTGCCAGCTGAACTGAGCTGAACTGCACAGGAAATTTCAGTTAATGTGAGTGCAGTTTTGCAACTTGAAGACTCTTAGGAACATTTCTGTTAAAGATTGCGTCCAACACCTTTACAAAAATAACTAGCAAAGCTGAGACTAAGAGTGTCCCCAGCTGATCCCAGCTCAAATTAGATTGCTGACAGCCTAATCTGCTTTCCTGTGCGATGTGGGAAATGACCCGCAAGCTTACTTGATGTTTCTTTGACCTCCTTTGACACATAAGGTCAGATCTTTGAGGACACACTAAATGTTGTGGGAATTTTCTACATGAAACCACACGGGAGAGTCACCCCACCTGCTGGGCAAAAACTCTTTCCTAGCTGTGTCCTTGAACAGCTCTGTGCTCTGGATTGCTCAGCCTTCCTGTTGGATAAGCTTGTGCAAAGCAAAGAAAGCTCTGAAGCCTCTTTGTATCTTCCTTCCTTCCTTCCTTCCTTCCTTCCTTCCTTCCTTCCTTCCTTCCTTCCTTCCTTCCTTCCTTCCTTCCTTCCTTCCTTCCTTCCTTCCTCACTTCTTTTTCCCTCCTTCCTTTTCCTTCCTTCCTTTTCCTTCCTTCCTTCCTTCCTTCCTTCCTCTCTCTTTCTCTCTCTCTGAGAAAGTTGTACAGTGAACCTGTATATAGGTGTATATATATTAGTGACTTAAAGAGCTCTGTCTCATTTTGCAGCAATACAATGAATGCATCTTCACTTATTATTCATGGGCCATGATGCCTGGATGCTTGTACAAGGAGACAAATAAATAGAAAATGGAAGGTATGAGCTGCTATAGTGGTTTTGCTATGGTATAAAGTTAATCCTACAGTGTACAACATGCTGTTGATGGAGTATTTATCACACACATGGTACTGACACCATGTGGTTGGGTTGCATTTGTAACGTTCCACACTCCAAGAGGCAGGCGAGCAGGAGAGACATCCTGAGAAATCCCATTAGTGTGGATGGGGAAAATGGATGTTCATGGCATCTTGGTGAGAAATCTGAACAGCCATGGTGGCGTTAGCTTTCCTAGGTTTGTGTAAAGTCACAAAATACATTGAGTACTTCGGTTTCCAAAAGGGAAAATCAGGAAAGACAAAGTTAAAACAGAAGGCATAGCTTTTTCCAAATCTTGCAGTATAAAAGTTGATATGATTAAGTGCACAATAGTTTTGTTTGTTTGTTTGTTTTTGGTGGCTCTTTCTAAATTGAGAACTGGAGATGTTCAGGTCTGGAAGTTTGCCTACCAGGCAACCCACTGAGAGTGGGATGACCCTGTCACTTCTCATGTCAGAGCACTTGTGGCGAAAAGGCATATTGTAGTATAATCTATCTTCTCATTTATATACATCCTAGCTTTCCTGATTAGTCTTTCCTGCATTTATTTCCTTCCCACCTTGCTCTCAATAATACCTGCCAAGAAGTGCAGGAATACAGAATAATTAGACAGAAATGTCATCTTTGTAAATAAAACTATTTTAAAGACATGAAGTTCGGAATACACTTTCAAGGACAAATTGTAGTTATAGCTCTTTGAACTGTCACATAAATATTCTGTGATTGTGAAACAACTTCATAATTCCATTGTGAATTATATCTCCGATACAGTTCCTCATGATCACAAATAAAAAAACCTGCAATATTTATAAGCTATTTAATTTCATGTAAGTTCACCAGTATCTCCCTCATTTCTCTCCCCCATGTGCTTGAGCAGGATCATGACCATTTTTGCAGGCTCATGTTCTTGTCACTATATATTTTCCTAATACTATTGTTTTCTAAAAAACTTTTTTTGTTTTTTTTCATAGATTGGTGGGAATTTATTGATACTTAGGAATGTTTCTAATCAGAAAAAAAAAGCTCAGAGAGCAAAATGAACAAGGATCCTTTAATATCCTTAGTGTGTCTGAATTTAATTTCCTGGGTTTTATTGCTACTTAATCACATGCAAGCAGGAATATTTAACATATGCATTTTATCTTACAATTTAGAGCTGCTCAGTCAGTAATCCATTCCCACACTCATTAATTCAAATACTATCGATTAAAATACAGCAAACTGACGTACCCAAGACTGCAGCCAGCAGGTCACAGAACGTGACTGTCCCCATTTATTCTGCATCTGGAGCACTGTATCTAGTTTTGGGCTCCCGTGCCCAGGACAGGCACTAAGAGCCCGGAGCAAGGCCAGGAGAAGCCTATGAGTATGTTCAGGGCTCTGGAGCACACACTATGGAAGGAGAGGCTGAGGGAGATGGGTTTGTCTAGCCCACAGAAGAGGCAGCTCAGGGAGATATAGTTGCTGTCTTCTGCTTTGTAAAGTGAGGATGAAGACAGCCAGACTTCCCTGGGAGGGGAATAGTGAATTGACAGGAGACCACAGTCACAGAGGGAAATTGTAGTTGGAGTTGAGGGGAAAAAAATGTATTTACAGAATATCTTTCCTTGAAGATATTCAAAACTCATCTGGATAAGACCCCAAGCATCCCAAGCTAACTTTGAAGTTAGCCCTCACCTGAGCAGGGGACAGACAGGACCTTCAGAGAGCCCTCTCACCTAAACTGGTTTATAATCAGTGCTACTTCATAGAAAATCTCCCCACTTTGGTTCTGGAAGATTGAGCTATATCAACTCCAACCTAAGTTAGTCTGTGGTTTTTATGAATTATTAAATTATTTTGCATTCATTGTATGGATTTTGCATGTCAGGTGAATATAAAAATATGCTTGCCATGGGTCAAGCCATTTTCCCATTTTTTAATGGCTGCAGATAACTGCTTTCTGAGCAAAATCACTCTTAGAGACTGAACAGGGATGAGGGCTGAGCAGAAAAAAGGGTACAGACTGACATGTCCAAAGATGCTGACCTACCTAAGCAGTCAGTGTGGCCTGAGATCCCAGGCTCTTCATCCAAGCCATTCCTAAAACTTGCCCTTGCTCTGAAGATTGTCTGAGATTCCCCAGATTTCATTTCTCTCAGGCTAACTCGTTTTTCTCAATCAGAAAAGCACTCAGCAGTAATGGAAACTGCTGCTGTTTTGCGAATTGCTTGATATATATTGTTCAATGATGCAATGTTTGTGACCACATGCCAGCTTAATTTGACATCCTGCCTCTGGGGATGAACGCGGGCTCCAGCTGGTAGCGTTTCTGGAGATTTCTTGGTTCGTACTAACAGGCCTTCTAAAGAGGAAGCAATTCTTTCCTAAAGCTCCTAGGTGAAAAGTACTTCTGAGGTAGTATCTTTAGAAAAAGAATATATGTTTCTAAAATAGATTTCTCAGCATAAATATTACACTTGACCCTTTCATTTTTTCCCTCTCACTGCCTATATAGGTATACTTCATCAGTTTCCATTATTTCAACCTCACCAATAAAATAAATTCATTCTGCACTGTATCCCTCAGTTGTACCTCTCAAACATAAGCTTCAGCACCCAAGCACAGCACTTTAACTTAAGCTTAAATTCATTAGAGAAAACAACCCCCTAAATACACTTTAGTCTGCCAAGGCCAGGTATCTGAGGAAGAATTTTATGATTGTAAAGGAACATATATACTACAAATCAATAATATTAAATTAAGCTTGTGCTCTGACTTCTGTTGCACTTGCTGCACTGCACAGTAGGTACTGCTTCTTGAAGTATGAACAAGACTCTGCTGAGAGAAATGTATCAGAATGTATCAGAATAATCAGATAATATTCAGTGGTCTGAAAACAAATTAAGGGGAAATACGAATCTTCTGAAATTCACAGCCATCCAACAGGCTGACAGAAAATTAGATGGGGTGTTATTTCAACAGGTCAGAGAAATAGTCTTGTTTCAACAAAGTTCAAGTTCTACGTTTCTCTCCTGAATAGACAGGAGTCTATGCAAGTACCTTTTCCTGGATCAGGGTCATCTCTGTGATTTGACTGATTTCTTCATTATTTTAAAGTAGATGTTATTTGAAAAGGCTTATTGATTAATTAATTCAAAAGGACTCCTCATGGAAGTGTAACACACAGGAGTAAAAGAAATTTGTAATAGTGAAAAATCATAACATTCCAGATCATTTTTCCTGGAGAAAAACTGCGTGGAGATATTGGATGGTCCTTTGAGATCTTCAAAAACTGAATGTTTAAAAGCATAATCAGAAAAATCTAGATAAGCAACTGGAATATGAAAATGAAGCCCAGATCACCCTTTTTTTTTTCTTGAAAAGTGAAATGGAAGGCAACAGTAATACGAGGATATTATTTAACAGCGCACCAAAAAACCAAACAAACAAGCAAAGAGAACTTTGCTGTATAAGACTATTAAAAACACATTTAATACAACGCATTCTACAGGTCCTTTTGAGATTCTAAACACTGATGTTAGTAACTTAATGTAAATGTTCATGGCAGAACTGGAATTAGAATTTGTCTTCTCCCTGATAGGAAAACACTAAGGGATTTAGTTCAAGATTAAGACATCTAAATGGATTCACAGGTGCACTGGGGGTCTTTGGTCCCATGGTCGCAGAGGACGTGCCTATGGTGTCTAGCGCTAGCCAAGAAGTCTTGTGGTACTTGAAGCATCCACATGTTTGTGACACGGGATCCATAAGAGATCTGTGCCCTTTTGGAGAAGCAGCCAGGTGGGATCCTCTAGAGCACTTCCCACAGCTCCAAATATCTGTGTGGTTGCAACTAATTGATCCACTAGCATCTGCTTCGTGATTTGCTCTCCAGGCTCTACTGCCTGTATTGACTAGGGCTCCATCTCTATAATGATGACTTAGATATCCAGCACTCCACAACTAGTTGCAGGCAGGTAAGTGCGTTAATCTCAGACTGGGTCCAAACATGACTGAAGCAAAGGAGAAAAAGGAAATTTCTTAGGAAATGCGTGGTGAATAGAGGATCGGAGTGGGAACCAGCAGACAACATCTGTTCATGGCCACAAATAGGCTGCAATCATATAAATAACTGATTTTGAATCTCCTTATGAATATACAAAAGAAAAGAAGATGAAAAAAACGGCTATAAGAAAAAATATTATTTAAAGAAGAAAATGGGGATATAAGTGGTCATACATTTTTGTATGACTGCATGTAAACATGGTAACTAAAATATGAAATTATAAGGAATTATAAATTATGTATGAGAAAATTAAAGAGAACCAGAGTGGTATTTTATTGGAACTACAAAAATCTACCAAAAAATAAGTCAGTCTCAGTCCTGAGCAAAATAATTTTGTTTTTTAACCTTACAGACAGATTTCATCCTGGAATTTTGGAAAGCATCAGAATTGATTTACTTCTTAAAACAGATTAAAACAGCTTAAAACAGCCAGTCTTTGGAGAAATAGAAAGTATCAACTGCCAAAAACACACAACTGTAATGTAATGTAATACCATGTGTGTATGTGTGTGTGTGTCTGTGTGTGTATATATTTATATAACTATAATATGAAAGATGAGGAGAATTAAGAAACTGTAGACTGAAGAAGATGGATGCTATATGTCTTACATCATCAAGGACAAAATCAAGGAACTTATTTAAAGAGGAAGAAAATTAATTTAAAGAGGGAAAGAATGAACATTATAACATGGGAATGATATATATTACTTTTTCCCAATACAACACAAAATGATACATGGTACAGTCTACTCTGAATAAAATTTAATCAGGAGTGATCTGTGCTAAAAAGATTGTTAAACTAGTTTGGGTTGCATTTTGTGTTTCGTTATGGAGTGGTTCAAGAGATATTTGAGGGACTGACAACAGGAGGGAAAAGGGAGAATGCCACTTTATTTTAACGTTCATTTTTAACTGCTGTGACCTGAGTCTTAGTCATTCAACAAATCCTTTTGGGGGGCATTTTATGTGAAAAATGATTAAGTTCAGGCGTAAATGCTGTTGCCGGTGTCTACTTTCAGAAAGTAATCTTTCAAGAAAGAAAAAACTAGCAATCCATTAATAAACCCAAGAGGTACTGATACTAGGACTACAGGTAAAAATCACTGGGAACTAATAAATGAGCGACACTGCTACGTTATGCTTCACAGTTGCTAGCTGATAGCATCTCTCTAACATTATGTCTCCTTCTCCGGTCCTTTTACTTTTTGTGGCAATTCTGCCTCATTTCTGTGAGGTTCTGTTGTACTAATTCCAATTTTTCCTAAAGTAAACCTATCCCAAACTACATACTACATCTCCAAGAAAGCCAAGATGTTGGAAGCTGGAGTGAAAGTGCTAATAGACATAACAGCAGGAAATTAGACATATCTGCTCTGAGTATGTTAACAGCATGAGAAGAAAAATCTCAAAAATAGGGATTACAAGTAAGCAAGATCATAGATATTTGGATCATGCAGTATAAATATAAATATAATGTAAATATAAATCTGTTAAGCCTTTGCCAGAAACAGAGAGAGCAACAATAACGTATTTCTGGGAGGAAATGTAGATGCTAACTAAATTTTTATATGTGTGCAGGGCTTAAACACCGAGAAGTGAATTAAACGGTGTATATTTAGTTTCTACATAGAGAATAATAGGAAGAAGTCAAGGAAAGAAAGTATTAGGAAAAAATATCCCAACAGCAAAACAATTTAATTCCCAATGGAATCATCCCCCAATGGAAATGACAGAGACTTTGAAAAGTGAGTTGGCATATTTTTTGGACAAATTCCATTGGCAAACAATATTTCATTTTCTGGAAAATGATTAAAATAATCTAACAGCACTCCTTTTCCTGCTTTTGTAGTTATTCCAACTTGATATTTACATCCAAGGCAAGATATTTCAAAAGCAAACAGATACTGGGCCTCATTATTTGCAGAGACAGGGAACCTGTTGTGGATATTTTCACATAGTTTTGGATCACCAATATTCCCAATACGTATGATTTGGGGAAATTCAAATTAATTCCATTTAATACTATGGAACTGAAACATTTGAAATAGGAGAAGACCTATTCTAAAAAAGTTAAAATCTTCTGGGCAAGACAGCTATGTTCTCATAGATTATATACAGAAATAATATAAAGATTAATGAGTTCCTCTCCTCTTGACTTGGGTTATTTTCATATCCAACTTTTGCTTTTGTAAGAGGCTCGGAGCACCTCCAGATAAAAGAAGATGGGGCAGTAATACACGTATCACCCTTTCTTCCTTTAACTTAATCATACAGGTATGACCTGTATTATTAAATAAATAAATAAGCATAACTACTTCATTTTAAATTGTACACAGTACTTTCCTAAAGAGTAGGATTTTCATCTACTAAATTAGACAAGAGTTTGTTTCTTAATCTTTTACTTAGAAAAAGGAAAGGTTATAGCCTCAGAGTAGTGTTCTCCACCAGGCTAATCTTCTTAGAAAATGGTTACAGGAACTTGATACTGTGATTTCATCTGCATTTTTTAGTATATAAAAGATAAATGAAACTATTACTTACTAAGCAGTTACGCCATGCCCACCTGTCTTCTATGCTGGATTACATGGAAGAAAATCTTGTGAATTTAACTGCCCGAATCACCGAACACCCTACACTGTGGTATCTTTTCCCCATGGTCTTGCAATGTATTTCCTTGCTCTGAAAAATAGTTTTTGAGTGCTGATGTTTAGTTTTGTAACAAGTATGTCTAACAATGAGGTCGACTTTCTTCCCTCAACAAAGGAAAAAGGAGCTAATTTCAAGGTTTCTTTAGCCAGGAAGAAAAACACTTCTTTTGCTCAAGACACTGTTTATTTGTAGTTATTCTGAATCTGAGATGGAACAAGGATGAACAAGAAGGACAGTGTCATCAAAGGCAAAAACTGGAACATCATTAATGTTAGTTACCAATAAGAACTCTTCTTAAGCCTTAGGACTTTGCCGAGGTGAGTCATTTATTTGTATATTAAATCTTAAAGCGCTGCTGCTCTATCTGGCCAGCAACAACAAAACATGGGGTTTTGCTTCACATATCAATTTTATCTCCATTAGTATGGCTTTTTGTGTTAAGAAGCAGTGAATTCAACCTATGCTTTTCCGGGCATAGTTATTTCTATGCCATTTAATCTGCTGTATTATTGAATTTAAAGCTCCCAGTGAATCATTCATAAAAATAGAAGGGAAATGTGCTTCTGATTAATGCACATTCCTCAAACTCCTCTTATGAAAGTCCTTTTATTATTCTGACCACATTCTAAATCTCTGAAAAACAATCTTTTTCTTGTGAAACAGTATCTAAGACTTTTAATAAAATGATTCTTGTGCTCTCTATGCCTCAGGGCTACAGCCTATGGATTTAGCTGTAGACCAAGACGTGAGCCTTTGCAGACTTTCTGAAATTTTCTGTGCCAAGGGTACAGCAGATACAGCTCTTTGGTTGAAGTTATAGATCAGATTTTGTACCTTGGCATCAGCGCTAAGCAGAATGGAGAAGTAAGGTTGAGACAAAATCTGTCCAAACAGGCTGCAAAAATTAATATAGTCCTATATAGGACTATATAAGTCCTAAGAAAGACAGAGGACTAGATGGAGGAGGATTAAAAAGACAAGCACCAATTTCACAGAAAATCTGCTAGGACAGACTTAACATGTTTGCTTAGAAATTCTGGAGTAACTGCATAGACCTGG
The DNA here is from genome assembly GCA_003342815.1 of Eudromia elegans. Lineage (NCBI taxonomy): Eukaryota > Metazoa > Chordata > Aves > Tinamiformes > Tinamidae > Eudromia > Eudromia elegans. The sequence continues at coordinate 859,262 of PTEX01000217.1, forward strand.
AAGGCAAATCTGCTACAAAAATATTTGTGATGTGAATTCAGTCTGCTTTTATTATTAGAAAACGTAAGATAAAAAGCTCAGCGTAACATTTTTTTTTTTTAGTCAGTAGTCCTCTTACAACAGCAGAGTACAGCTGAAAATGTGAAAATCCTCAGCCCCATTCAGTATTTGCAGTTCACTGTGCCTCTTTAGCTTATTTTATTCTTACATCATTACCAGTGGCAATTTTGTGCATGTGTACAAATAAACCCATGTACATACATATACGGTTCGAGGTCATCTTGGGCATAGTGACCACAAAATGATATGGTTTTCAGTTCTTGGTGAAGCATCAGCATAACCACTTTGTAAGACTTCCAGAAGGCAGATTTTGGACTGTTCAGGACACTGACTCAATCATGTTATATGTGTGCACGTACATATAAACATGCACAACATCCTGTTAACTTATTATAAATATGCACTTGTAGGAAAAGCAGTTGTTTCTAGGGTATTGTTGATTAAAGTATGTTTAAGGTGTGTTTAAAATGTATTTAAGGTACTTTTGCTAAGCCACTCCATCATCTTCAAGAGGTCATGCAGAGTAGAGGAGGTGATGGAGGACTGGAAGAAAGCCAGCATCATTCCAGTCTTCAAAAAGGTAAAGAGGAAGGACCAGGGAAACTGCAGGTTGTTCAGCCTTGCCTCCATCTCTGGAAAGGCAATGGAGAAGCTCAGCCTAGAGACTATCTCTAGGCATGGGAGGGTAAAGAAGATGATCAGGAGTAGTCAGCATGGATTGACCAAGGGGAAGTCATGTTTGACAAACCTGACAGCCTTCCACAATGGGATGACTAGCTGAATGGACAATGAGAGAGTCATGGATGTTGTCTACCTTGACTTCAGCAAGGCTTTCAACACAGTCTCCCGTAACATCCTTATAGGAAAGCTCCAGAAATGTGGATTGGATGAGTGGACAGTGAGGACAATAGAGAACTGGCTGGATGACAGAGCCCGGAGGTTGGTGATAAATGAGGCTGAGTCTAGTTGGAGGCCTGTGCCCAGTGATGTCCCCCAGGGGTCAGTGCTGGGCCAGTGCTGGCAAGGACTTACAGGAGGGGACGGAGTGCACCCGGAGAAGTTTGCGGATGATACCAAACTAGGCAAAGTGGCCGACACTCCAGAGGGCTATGCTGCTGTTCAGAGGGACCTGGACAGGTTGGAGAGTTGGGCAGAGAGGAATCTCATGAGGTTCAACAAGGACAAGTGCAGGGTCCTGCACTTGGACAGGAATAACCCCAGGCACCAGGGCAGATTAGGGGCTGGCCTGCTGGAAAGCAGCTCTGCAGAGAGGGATTTGGGAGTCCTGGTTGACACCAAGTTAACCATGAAGCAGTAATGTGCCCTCGACGCCAAGAAGGCCCATGGGATCCCAGCCTGCATCAGAAGGAGCATTGCCAACAGGTCGAGGGAGGGGATCCTGCCCCTCACCTGCCCCTGGTGAGGCTGCACCTGGAGTATTGCGGCCAGTTCTGGGCTCCCCAGTACAGGAAGGACATGGAGCTTCTGGAACAGATCCAGCCCAGAGCAACAAAGATGATAAAGGGAGTGCAGCATCTATCGCATAAGGAAAGACAAAAAGAGCTGGGCCTGTTTAGCCTGGAGAAGATTGGGAGGGGATCTTATCCATATGTACAAATATCTGAGGGGAGAAGGTAGGGAAGATGGGGCCAAACTCTTCTCGCTGGTGACCAGGGGCAGAACAATGGGTAATGGGTATAAATTGAAACACAGGAAGTTCCATATTCATATGAGGAAGAACTTTGCTGTGAGGGTGACAGAGCCCTGGAACAGGCTGCCCAAAGAGGCTGTGGAGTCTCCTCTGGAGATCTTCCAAACCCGTCTGGATGTCACCTTGTGCTCTAGGGGTCCCTGCTGGAGCAGCAGGGTTGGACTAGAGGTCCCTCTCAACCTCAACCATTGTGTGATTCTGTCATTCTGTAATAAAGTCTTTGCAAGCAGGATTCATCTACTCTGGACAACTAGACAAGGACATCTAGACAACTTAATCTAGACAACTTAATGTTAGTTACTGCAATTTGATGTTATCCATGGATTTTTTTATAGTTGAGAGAGAGAAATAAGGGCTGATTAAGTAATTTAATACATTAAGATACCTAGGATAGAGCAGATGAATATCCATGGATAATGGGAAAGGGAAGCATGACTGCCAAGCAGAAGCCTAACATTTAGACCAGAAGACTTATCTGTTATGAATCCCTGTCTCTGTAACTCATATTTTTATGCCTGCTTCCCTAGCTCTGAACACAAGATATAGGAAGCGTTTGAGAGACCCTGCTCTTTCTATATGTCAGTGGGGGTCAATCCGCCCTGCCTTTAGCTTGTAGAAAGTGTTGTTTCGCTGTACGCAGAGATTGCCATTGAATCCAAAATCTTTACAACCCCCTGCAACCTGGTTTGTCCATTTTCAACTCCTGCTTCCAAGTGGCTCTCTGTCTTTCCTGTTCACTCCTCAAACCTGAAACCACACACTACCTGCTTGGAGACAGATTTATAGTCCAACCAGATGTAGGTTTAAAAATAAAAAACCCTTAGGTTCTAGAAAATACCTAGCAACTTGAGCTTGTAGATCCAAGGAATTCAGTCATTGGATTTACAATCCAAGAAAGTTCATATGGACATTTTTCTTTCAGTACAAACCGTTTGGAAAGTTCCTCTAACAACTACCTGCATTTTGTAAGACTCCATTGCATTATACACAGTATAATGCATGGTCTGCTTGAAGCATTTTCAGAAACATTTTTGAGAGACTGCAAAATATGGATTCAGTATCACCTTTCCTTATTATGGCTTTCTTCTACAAATATTGAATTCCTTTTACAGGAATGGTTAGAAATCAAAAATCAGGTTACACTGAACACCAGACTGCACAAGGCGTTTTTTTTCAATCCTACATGCCAGCATGCCTTTGCCCCCTTTTATGTTTCCAAATGCCACTCCAATAAGTGTAATGCACATAATTAATGCTTTTATAGCAAGTCTAACATTCATGAAATCTTCATGTTTTGTTTTATTTTGTTTTGTTTTTAATTTAAGTCAAGCAGTTCCTATTATTCTTTGCTCAAAAAAAGACAAGCTACGTATGGGTAGGGCTTATACCCAGGCAATATATGCCTGCCTGTCTTTACTAGAAACTCAACCAGTCCTAGTTTTGGACTCAGATAGCCTCTAGCTTTTCAAATTTTGTATTCAGTTTTTGCAGTTAAGCCCCTCACTATAAATACTTTATATCTCAGAAGCTCAGAAAGCAGAGCACTTACACCCTGGACAATGAAAAGATGAGTAATTCTTTATATTCCTGGAACACCTTGATATACCTTAGCAATGTTCATTGAAAATTAATAAGTATTTCTGTATATTAAAATACAAATGTGCTGAGGTTTCCTGTATATCCGCACCTTCAGTTTTCTTCTTTTTTCCTTCGTCGTCTTCTTCTTGCTCTTGTCTTCTTTAGTGTATCAGACCACTTGGTTTTCCTCCCAGTTAGTGCATTCTGTGGCTGGGCAACTCAACCATCCCCAGGAAGCTGCATGTCTCAGGCAATGCTCTCTCTTTTTTTTTTTTTTTTTTTGGTATGGGGCTCTTTGCCTAAGGGCTGCTATCTTTCCTCTGCACAGCCTATCTATCAGTTCCCATTTAAATCAGCATCCACTTCAGCATAATAGGCAGAAGTCACCCTCCTTCCTGCTTTCTCCTCAGCCAACATTGCGTGCCCCAGTGCTACCCTGGCATTGTCATCCACTTCTGTTGTTTATTCAACAGAGGGAATATCTGTTATCAACATACACCTGCCTCAAATATATTTCACATCCGCATTCCCCATCTCGTGTGGGCATCCTTGCAGCTCATGCCTGCATTTAAGTGGTTATCTTGCACAGCAGATTTTACTGTCTATTTTTATTGGTTTCCCATTGTCCTTCAAATGTGCTGGTATATACATACATACATACACACATACCATCGCATACAGGTGTTTTTTCATAAACAAGCTTTACTATTGCAGTCTTTCCTTATTCTGTGCTGTGCTACATTTCAGTTCATCTCTTTCTTTGCTGTACAAAATTCACTAAAAGCTTGCTACAGGAACTTTTCCTCTGTTTGCTGAGTCAAGCCTTCTTGCAACCGTATCAGCTCAAGACTGATCCCGCATGAGCCTGCTCGGGAAGCTCTGTTACTTGATGCAGGAGGCCGCTGGCAATGTTTATATTCCAATTTGCATTCTGCTCGGTGACATGTTTACACTGAACTGTGTCAATTTGGTTCCTAAGCTGGTGTGCACACAGAATGCTTTGTAATTGCTCAGCAGAACGTTTTATTCTATAAGCCAATATATTGGAAGCTTTAGAGTAAATGTTAGAGTGGATTTAAAAACCATGGATTTATAGCTCTTTCCAGTGCCCTCTAAAATTCTTAGATCTAAAAATAAGATAAAATAAGATAAAATAAGATAAAATAAGATAAAATAAGATAAAATAAAATAAAATAAAATAAAATAAAATAAAATAAAATAAAATAAAATAAAATAAAATAAAATAAAATAAAATAAAATAAAATAAAATAAANATAAAATAAAATAAAATAAAATAAAATAAAATAAAATAAAATAAAATAAAATAAAATAAAATAAAATAAAATAAAATAAAATAAAATAAAATAAATCTTATGCTAGAAGCTAACAGTGCTCTACCTCTGACAATAAAGGCATTGGATTCCAAACTACACAGCAATATTTTAGCAAGCTCACAACCACCAAAGGAAAAGGGCAAAGAAATGTTTATACTCACCCAAGGAGTTTGACTGAATGAGTTTTCCATTGAGATCCTGCTTTGTAAGAACGTTTATAGATTCCTTCCTTGTAAAGGAAAAAGTCTTCATATACTTTCATTATAGCTAAAAAAGCAAAAGGGATAAAGCAGCACAGTCAGCAAAAGCTGCTTCTGCTCTATTTTGCTTATTGCATATCACCAGTGAGGTTTTTGGTGTGTGCTAGACTTTGTAAGTGCACTTTGTAATTGCAACGAACACTCTAATGCACAGAGGTTCCTGTCAGCAGTAAACAGCAGGAAACATTCAAAGAGATTTCTCTCTGAGGTCTCTTCTCAAATAAATTTGTTTCCCTATCATGGAAACTCCTTATCAGGAACTACTTCCAATACAATAGGTCTTGCAAGTAGGAAGAAATGTCACTTTCTGTAGGGGTACATAACTTTCTTCAGCCATAGCAAAGCAAAGCCTAGTCCAACGAGAGAAATCTCCTCAAAGTTCCTTCATAAAATCTTCTGTTCTGACAAGTAACTAACGTGCATATATTCAGGAATAGCATTTAGCAGTCAATGTATGTCCATTTATATAATAGCTTTTAAGATATGGCACAGTGATAGGGCTCTGGTAGTTGGCATACCTTTATCTGAACATTACATCGACTTCAGTAATTAGACTGGAATTTCCTTACAGAAAGCTAGATTTTCCGTATATATTTTCAACCTGACTTTCAACTAAAATATTGTACAGAAGGGGGAAAAAAGACAATTTGTTAAGCCATTGTAAAGCCAAAGAACTGAGGGAGAGAAGAAAAATTACAATTTGCATTTTAGGTACGTGCACGTGCACGTGCACTTCATGGGGATAAATAACAGTACCTTTATTCTTAAAGAAAATTCTTTTTTTTTCCCCACATTTCTTCTATCACCTTAGTACCATTGCTTTGCTATATGGCAGGCCATCAATACCAGAAAAATGAAAAAAATCTCCAGGTCTACATTACCTTTATATTCTAGTGAATGATAAAGATAAATACAAGGCCAACTCTGGCTTATATTCAGCTTATGATTTTAACATTATTAGACACCCACACACCATGGAGCATGAGAATTAATGAAGCTCCATTTCCTAAGGGCTCGTGCCTTATGAGTTTAATAAAGCTCAAGTTTCTCTGATTTTTTTTTAGGTGGTTGGAGTGTTTCTAACGTATGTACCTGGTGCAGCCTTGGGACACCCAGTAAGGTGAACTCATGATGCAGAATTTTCATTTTCTGGAGCATTTCCAAATATCTTTCCCCTACTTGAGCATTTTCATAAAGTTGAAGGAAATTATTTATCTCTACAACCTCTAGGCCTCTATTAAATTTGTTTGAAACAGAAAATGTTTGTATATTTGATGGGAATAAGGGGGAGATAGGAAAAGAACAGCTCAAGACATGATCAAATGAGGTCATTTGCCTAGGAAACCTAGATTAAAATATTCTTTGTTAATGGGGTCACTCACATTCAAAATCTATGCAGACAGAAACACGTGGGGAATAGCAACCCTGATATGACCTGTCTGTGAAGAGCTAATCAGATAAAGGTGAAAAAAGTTGAGTTTAGATAAAGAGTAATGCTACAACTTTTGAGAGAGGTGTCAGCGGGACCAGAGCTCACAGATACTGAGAGCAATAGACCAAGCGGAAAATAAGTCAAACTCTATTTTTCCCTTTCTGTCCACAAGCTCAGGATTCCGTTAGAGCCCCCTGGATTTTTTTTTCTCTCTTTTTCTCTTTTTACATGGACTCAGTGGTGTCAAATCAGACAGGATTTTGCCTATGTATGTTGTGTATACATTTGTACCTATGTATATACACATATGTATGTGTGGATATATGTATCTCCTATATATTGATCATATCCTATCTCTTGATTATATAAATATAGTAGTCTATTACATCATTCAGCGTTTCATCACTTGCACTTGAAACTGCTAATTACTCACTCCATGTACTATGAAACACAATGAAGTCTTCCACAGAGAAATTGTCATTTGATTTTGAAAGATGCATAATAGAAAATTTTCAATTAAAATCTTTCCTCTGCTATTTCAGAATGGTAAGAAAATAGATGCTTTTCTTAGCTTTGAATATGCTAAAAAACACAGATATAGTCATCATCATATAAGATGACTGTCTACATCCTGAGCTTGAAAGGATTTTGAATGTTTTCCAACTATTAAAAATTATTTCATACATTAGGCAGGATCGGCCATAAGCACTTTGTAAATTCTTGAGGAATGACAAATAGAGTAATCGTGGAAAATTATTTTCAGTGACTGCAGATCATTTGCAAGATATTTGCAAAAAATATATATGTATGATGTGGTTTTAAAGTTAGAATTGTGCCCTGGTTTTATTTGTATTACAGGCAGATAGAATAGAAAACCAGTGACAAATTATTGGGTGATAACGATGACATTATTAAAAATATCATAATATCAAGAAGGAAAAAATAGAAAGAGATTTCACCCTGGGAATATATATAATATTATATACTTAGCTTCACCTTTTTATTTTCCACAAACAACATTACCTTCACCTGATACAGCCATTTCCTCTGTTGACATTTCAGGAAATTATAGGAATTATTGAATGGTTAAAACTTAGCAAATGGTTGAACATAGATTGTTTTGTGGGGAGATTTAGTACTGATAGATTAATTCAACAGACTGTGCATACATGTCTGAGGAATGCAAAAATGAAAAATGATTTAAGATTTTACCTCCAGGATCCTAATTTTATCATTTTCTTTAAACCATTGGAAGTTATTCTGTTCACTCCTAGATTAAATTAAACATAGGAAAGAATATTTTCCTTTTGCAAACAAACTTGGGCAGATTACAGAAGGCTGCTAGTGTTAATTTTGTTAAGGCCAAGCTTCCAATTAATTGCAACTACCCACATAAATTATTCAATAAAAAAAATCAACACCATGATGTATTGAAATGAATTCAATTTAATAATCTAGACCATTTCAATAACAACTTGGAAGCAAGGATAATTCATTATAAAATTGAAGGCAGTGGAAATGCAGGCTTGAGGAATAATATAAAATAGTGTTTCCTTAAAAATCCCCTGAAATCAAAAGCTTAGTTCATCTATAGATCTTCCTTTATTTCTGTCTATGAAAGATGGACCTCTCACCAAATGCACCCGAGACTCCATGACCAGTCTCTGATAACTCGGGATACCCAGAGGGTGGAGGCAACATGAGCACTCTTTGTGCCAGCAGCCAGATCTGGGCCGGGCAGAGCATCTCTTCTCCCCTCTCCATCTACCAAAGTCCCTTTATTCCCCTGAGAGCTGGATTCTTCATTGCAGGTCTCAGGTGAAAAGTCCAAATCTTGTGAGCCTTTGTAGCAAATGAAGGTGTACAGGCTACGAAAATGGAAATTCTGGGGTTATTTCAGCACTAACTGACTCTCTAAAGGGTGTGAATGCTCCAGCGTTGCCTTTGGGGAACTTTGGGATTAGCCCAGACTCAGGCAGCAGAGTTCTGCTAACATTAAATTTCACTCGCACAGCCCAAATTGCCATTTCTTCAGTCAATGAAACACCGTCACGGGGAAAGAGTTACATATTTGGAACATAGATTTTGTGCAAGTTTGCAATAAGCCCAGAGGTCTTTTTGCTCATTATGGACCCTGATTCAGTACAGCTGGACCTAGGTGAACTACTCGCACACCAAACATTACATAAATGCCGGAGTCCCTTGATGAATTACAGCCCTTACATCTGTTTTAGTCCCTGTGGAATGCAATCTATGATTTCTAATATTTTGATACAAGGTCGCTGTACACTTTAATAATTTTAATAATAAGATTATCATCTTTTAAACTTACCATACCTTGCACTGGTCCTTTGTCCATGATTTCTTTCATTATATCAGTTTCCTGAGGGGAAGAAATAGTAAGAGTGGAGAGGACATTTATTAAATAAAATATACTATATACATAAATATACATGCCTGTGTATATATATGCCCTCCTTTACTACTGTGCATGTGCACATGTGGTATGAATACAACATTGTCCCTGTATTTCTGCTACAGATTGTTATGTTTACCAAAAGTCTAATTTTTGTAGGACCACAAAGCAGCAATTTAAGGAGATAACGGAGGACTGAGAAACAATATAGAACATAAAACATTCTGAAAATAATAGGGCAAAAGGCTTTATAGCAGCCTCAGTTCTCTAGTGAAATGAGCACATTTTCACATGCCACGTAATTTTTAAGCCCCAAAGGACAAAAAACAAATACAAGAGAGGATGAATACTCAATTTGAACTTACTTGTGAGGAGACCCTGTAGTGGGGAGCACACCGATACAGCCGATTGGACTGCTCTAAAGCATTGGGACATGGCCCTGTCGTATAGTTTTTCCCAAGTTCACTTGACACATGACAGCGATTTACTCCTGATGGCTCCAAGTGCTGATTCCAGAACGATGGATAACAAGCATAAGACACAACCCTGTTCAGAAATAAAAACAAACAAACAAATTAAACAAAAAAAGTCAAAAAACAAATAAAGAAACTAACAAAATAATTGCTTGCAATGATTGCAATCATGCAGGTTTATTTCATGCTTTTTAAACTGCCCACATATCAAGTAAGTTTCCACTGTACATGTATGTATAGATATGAATATGAATATGAAGTATGAATATGTTCACTGTCTTTAGCAGCATAGTGTTTGATTCAACTCATATACATGACACTTATGATTTAGTATCAGGTGCAATAGGGTGCTCCCACCCCTCCCTCAAAGAAAGGTGTGCAAGAAAATGTGCTTTAGCACCTTTGTTGCTTAGCACATTCATCTCATAATGATCATGATTGTCCACACTGGTTGAGATAAATAAATAGCCCATATAGTCAACAGAATTTATTTAATAAAAACTGCTTGTGGAATATAGCTATTTGCAGCAGAAAAACTTTAGGCAGAAATTAGCCATTTTCTTAGGAAAAAAAAAGCAGTAGATTTTTTAAATTCTTTTAGCTGAAAAGCCTCTGACTTTCCTATTTTTTTTCTGAAAAAAAACCCAATAGGAATACTTGTTCTCCATCTCTGTAAAAACACTTGTTGAGATAAACTTCCTGTGTGCATTTTTTAAAGATTTGGGTGAAAGTATTTGCTCTCCTCTGGCATGTGAGCAAATTTTCTGGGTCTTCCTAAGAAAGGGATAAGCTTGAGTGGTTAACACCAACAGCATGTGTTTCTGCATGCAGAGCACTTCCTTGCAAGAGAACGAGAATATCTTGGAGACAAGTAGAAAAAGAAAAGACCAGAGGAGAGGACCAGCCAAAGGGTTCCCTCCATCAGCTCCTAGTCATTGGCAGCGATGAGGCTCTCAAGGATAAGAGCATGTGAGGATGAAGGGGCAATGAAAATAAGAGGTCTCTATGAAAGAGAGGTGCTTTATTTTTTTACCATGTCAGTATATCAAAACTTAATTATAATTAACTGCTTTTTCACACAATAAGTTTTCTTCTTTCAAGTACCTCATCTTGAATTGTTCAGCCACTCTGATTTGTCTACACGAGCATACCCTTTAGCTCAATCAATGAACCAAAAAGAGCATGTATTTAGAATGCACTTACTGATTATTTGAAATATATATAAAAAAGGCATCCTGAGTATTCCAGGTATTATTTTAACCAAGTTATTAGCTAGCTCCTCCCAGTTTTTTATATTGTACTGCTGGTTGTTTCCAAATGAAGTTTTACAAATTTCTGTTATGATGTCCTGGAACACATACGAGGGATTCTTTTAAAAATAGAACTAAATCGTTTAATACAGTTCATTGAAGCAGAATATATTAAAATAGATATTCTTATAAAAAAGAACATCTATTTTGGTATATCAGCAATTATATTGAATTTTATGAATCTGAAGAACTGCAAACTGTATTTCCATGCAATTTGGGGAATATTTATGTTTGCCTGTTTCCTTAGTTGCCAGAACGTTTACAAGATGAACACAAATATGTTTCAATTATTCTAGATAAAATGTCACTTTTTTCCTATCAAGCACTTTGGTAGTAGAGCAATTGACCTTGAAGAGAATGTTTCAAAATCTCTTTTTTATTCTTAGCAATTTTTTTCTGGTCAAGCTAGACCAAAGCAATTGGGACCTAGAAAAAAACATAGTGCTGCCTAGACACATACACATGCAAAAAAAAGGACCATCCATCTCAAATCCATTAGCTCATCTTACTTACCACTCTCATACTGGTTAGGTTTTCAATCTACTGTCTGACAACCCCTTTAAATCCCTGCTAAATGCACAAATATGTTATGTATGGCCAGGCTTCCACTGGGGAATGGTAATTAGTTAAGCTAAATATGCATAGGTTTCTATTGCTGTTATAAAAATGTATTGTGCTTTGTTTCTATTGCTGGATTGAAATAAAACTTTATGGTTTATATGTGTGTGTGTGTGTATATATATATATATGCCTGTATGTATTGCATCTATGCATCTATTTATATGTAATTTCCCTGGTCGCCCTGGGTTACAGATTTCCTAAAGAAATAAAGCACTACTGATAAATGCAATCAGGCCTGCAAGGCAGCTAAGGTGCATAAATAGAGCTCTTCCAGCATGATCTAGTATAAGAGGGGCAGAAGCATGGGTCTGCATCCCAGCAAAAGGAACATGATGTCATCTGACAACTATTTTTCATATGTCTTAGAAACATTCCATAGGAAAAACAAAACAAAACAAAACAAAACAGAAGAGCAATTCCTTCCTGGGATAGGGATAGTTTTCCCTGCTATCAGCTAGATGGTCCTGCTGAAGTTGCCACAAATTCTGCCTGTGTCTTCTGTGGCAAAAGAAGTGAAGCACTAAGGGCTGAGCTGGTGTACTGATGGTACATGGCAATTTGGACAATATAATTCTGAAAATAACCCTTTAAAATTCTCTCAGTTTTCACAATATTTTAGCATAATTTCTCATAAAGTTGAAGGTATCAGCTCTCATTAATGCATTTATGTGTCTTAATTGAGAGATAAGGACCTCATTTAAAAATATTAGCTCTCATTATTAGCAAGATGGCCAAAATTAATAACAATAACATCTTTATCATACCCTGAAACCACTGAGAGGCTCAACTACACAGGCCAGGCCCTGATTAAAGGGAGTATATCCATTCAAGAGTGTTAACCTTTTTCTACCTGGAACTGATTTTTTCCTCCATTTTTAAAGACTGTAAGTTTTCAATTTCCGTTAACAGATAAAACAGATACTTTCAAACTACATCTATTCCTCCCAATTTAACTAAGAGGCTTAAAATTAATAATAATCACCTGGATTTATTTTTTAATTAACTGAGAGAGAAATGGAAAGGAAGTTCCAGGCAGTGATTCAGTTTAACCTATAGCATAATTCGCTGTTAATTGGGTACTCAGCATTTCTGAAAGGTCAGGCCTCATCACTGCCCTAACTTCCCTCACTTAGCTCTATGTAAGTCTTCTATTGACTTGATCAGGGAGAGTTTAGGCCAGCACATGGTTTTCCTGAAAATCTATCAAAAATTTGAGATAAGCACTTCAGAAAGCTGAAAGCCAGAAGCTTTAAAACCACCTTGAAAGCCTGCTGTGAAAATTTACACAGGCCCAGAGAAAATCAATGTGCTTTCTCCTTATTGCTGGCCATGGAGATAATGAAAAAAGAATGATTGCCATATATAGGCTCATAAAATAAAATTTACCTGAAAGTGTGAAGAAACAAGTAGTGTTTAACAAGGTTCATTCAAGATATACTTCAGACTTTTACCCCATAAATTTCCATTTTTCTGCAGTCAAAAGTAAAAGATTATGAATTATGGAGTATTAGCAACTAAAAATGGTTTAAATATCAAAGCCAGAGAAATACAAAGGTGAATTTGTTTTTAAATAAATAAGATAATATTTTCCCTTGGCTTCTATCAATCAGAGAAAAAAAGATTGGGATAGATGGATTCTGACCATTCTTTTGATCCTATGTCCCCTCCCTTTGGATCTTTATCTTAAAGTGTTTATATGTGGTTGGGATTGTTGGAGGATACTTTGAGATATCTTCTGGATATGGGAAAGCAATTGAGTATTTTGAAGTGTTCTTTATTAAATAAGTATGGATGATACTTTGATGGTGAATCAATAATCAAGAATAATACAGATGATAGGTAAAGTTCTTAGGAATGCAGGGACACCATCTATCTTGGAACTGACACCATTGAAACAGTAAAACTGGATGATTGGACTAGAAGGTCTTGTGTAACTGAAATCTCATGGAGATTCTTCACAAATCCATGATATTTCTTACAGCTGCCTGGGAGGTTCTTTATTCAGAAGCTCCCCTGGAAGAGTCTGGTGAAGATGACCAAAAAATAATGCATGTATTTGGGAATTCAGAAGCCAAAAGGTCTAATTCTAGGAATCCTGGGGATCAGAGGTGCCCTACCTCAGTGCTTTCAAAGTGACACCATAGGGCCTGCTCTACACACTTTTCTATGCCAGTACAATATGCTCAGTCATGGAGTATTCTTCTCATTGCAGTATTTATATTAGTGCAAGTTCTAATGTGGATATAATTAAGTAGATAATTAAGTAGATAAAGAATTGTCTGATATCGTTTCAGCCCATCAAGTTTTTCTTTTGGGAACAAACTAATTTCTGCATGCTTTTACTGCCCCTGCAGGAAGGGCTGCACCAACCACATTGCTTTCTCATCTAGAAAATTTTATTATTAGGCATTACAGTATTTACACCCACACAGATGTAACAGGGGGAGCAGAAACTTGGGAGATTGTGCTATATCTGCATTCTTTTTCTTTCCTTTTTTTTTTTTTTCTCTCCTTTTTTTCCCTTAAAAAAGGAATTTCAACTGCTGCGGAGAAAATATGCATTCAAATGTATCTTTTATCTCATCTACCCTGGCAATTCTTGTTGCTTAATCTAATATAGTAAGCAAGTGAACTTTCAGAAGTATTATTTACTTTCTTAAGAGCTTGACTTGTAGGTTAAAAGTAACTTGCTCTTCAAGCTTCAGAAAAACATTACTTGGAATATTAAACCATAGATTTCATTGTATCATGAAGATCTTTGGCTTAGCATGAATGAAATGCCAAGAGGCCTTTTCTAGGGTAGAATTCGTTACTGACCCAATGTGGTTACATACCTGAAGTGTCTACACCTCCAAACCTATATCATAATTAGTGACCTTGTAATAGTTAAAAGGGTAGGAAAACAGAGAAAGACTTGTAAAATCTCCTCATAACAATACAAAATCCTTGCCAGAGCAGAAATAAACTCAATAAACTTGAAGACAACCGCCATGATTGCACTGTGTACTCAGTGTCCATGTGGATGACAGCACTTTGGTTTTACCCGGTAACCTCAGGCTGCCATGAGAACTGCCATGTCTGATGAGTCATGTCTGACATTCGCTCTGATCTGCTCCTAGCTTCTTTTTTCCTTTAACAAACATTAAAAGTTGGCAGACAGCAGACCAAGATGTCTCCTCCTGCAAGCATCAGGTATAGCAGAGTAAGCGTAACCACGTAAGTGAGAGAGCGGGTAAGTTCTGCTATGGAATAGGAAGCAGAAGCTGATTCTCACGAGAAACAGCTGAATTTTATTATGGAATATATAAAATGTTGCAGTTTCTCATGGAAGCCATTTCCAGGCACGTGAAGGTCAGGAAGTAGATGGGGAATGGAAAGCACATGTCCCATCATCCACTCAGCCAGTCATCCCATTGTGGAAAACTATCAGGTTTGTCAAACATGGCTTCCCCTTGGTGATTCCATGCTAACTAGTCCTGAACACCTTCTTTACCTTCACATGCCTAGAGATGGTCTCTAGGCTGAGCTGCTCCATCACCTTCCCAGGGACAGGCTGGTCCCTTACCCTTTTTGAAGGCTGGAGTGGCTCTGCCTTTCTGCCACTCCTCCAGCACCTCCCCCACACTTTAAAGAGCAATGATTTAAAAAAAAAAAAGTAAATGGGAGATACTGGTAATCCTGACAAGGTAACACAGATAATCTGACTTAAAACAGACTTAAATGTTTCTATTTTGGAAGGTCAAAAGTAATCATTGTAACATACCTACCTTGATCATATGTTTCAAGTTAAAATGATCTAAACAAATAGTTAAATATTTACCCATGTGTTTTCAGATATCTCCAAGCACCATCAACACTTCCACCATTACATCCATTTTGATTCCTGATGTCACAAGAGATCAAATTCTGTACGGAAAGGTTGTCTGTGATCACACCTTTGGAACGAATTGCTATTCTATCTGCTGCAACACCTATTTTGAAAGAATTTTTTTGTTATTAAAAATATTCATAAGTATTCATGAAAGCTTTCTGGTCATTTTTAAAGGTGACCTAAAACATAATATAAATATTTTTGATCTATATAGATAACTTTATCAAAAAATGTAATATAATCTGTACAGAATTTTGAGGGAGATAACTGTGAAACTACAAAGGTAAAAGAGCAATGTTGCTGTAATACTATAAATTCATAGATTTACTGATTACCCTAATATCCCATATGTCTAAAGGTCAGATGAGGCACTTAAATAATCTAGTCTGATGGTTTCTACCATGTTTGTTAATGTACACACACATCTGGTTGACTCCAGCAGAAGATGCAAATACTCCTCATCTCTCCCTGTGTGATTCTCCAAATTCCTATTCAAGAGGCTCTGTTCTTTCCTTTCTGTATTTCTTGTCTTTATTTACAAAATAAAACAAAACAAAAATATAGTCCTGCTGAGAATTAAATTCAAAGCTGAAACTATGTAGTGAGTTTACCAAATAGAGCATTTGGAATTGTTCATGTTTCTGTATAAGTGTGGGGTTCATTGGACCATCTTCCTTTATTACAGAAAATTCTACTTCTGAGATAACTATCTATCTTAGAGGTCTTAGATCTCTACAAGCTCCCATCACACTGGTACCTTAGAATGATATTTTAAAAATGAGAATGAAACTAATATTACTTGCAGTTGAAAAAGCCCAGGATGCTCCACAATTTCGCTGATCCAAAGGATCGTGAATCCACTCCGGCCATTCATAAGTGGCTGCAAAAAACGCAGGAAATTTTTCTTCTGGGATTGAGCTTCCCTAAAACAAAGTGTACAAGACTCAAGTATATTTTATTTCCATACCACGGAATGTATTAAGAGTAAGTCTGACCCTAGATTTGCCTTAAAAACCTGAATTTTAAAATGGAGGAAACAGGAAGCATTTGCTTCCAGAGTATCCATTTGGAGGCTGGGTGTTCCCGGTGTTTGGAAGCGTCTAAGCTGGGCGCTCAGGCTCCTGGCACTCCACCACTCTGCCAGGAAGTTCAGTCTGTGTCTGCAAACCCTGGTTTGCGGTGCCTGGGAGGAACTGCTCTGCTTCCCCTCACCTTTCTGTCCCAAATAGCGTTTCCCTATGAAACGAGTCAGTTATCACCCAGCTGGCATTTTTGGAAGGCAGAGCCTTCTGCTAGGAACAGCATCAAGGTTATGTAGCTGCTATGCTCTTTGCTTCGACATGGTTTGCATATGAAATTAATATCTTTTCATGTGACTGGAGATATTAATTACCACAGGCGAGGAATCAGTAGAATGTATCTTGGATTCATCTCTTCCAAAGAGGTTTTTCAGTTTCCAGCACTTATCCCTGTTCCAGAAGGAACACAGTATATTTTCTCCTGCTTCACAATCTGACCAGGGGGTGATAAGAGCTCACAGCCTGCCCAGTACAAGTGTTTGGCTGTCCTTTTTTTGGCAACTTCATCTCTCAGCCTCAATTTATATCCTCCACGCTTTGCTTAAATACCTACATATGCAAGTGCCATCTGGTGTAACTGCTCCTAATCTGTTCGGTTTGACATACCAAAGTCACTGACCTTTTTTTCATTGTTGTTGAACTTTGTGGTCTGATTGCTTATGCTGCATGGGGAGATAGGAAATGTCATGCTGCATGACAATAGCGGTCCATCCAGTCAGCAGCCTCTCTCACTTCTTGGAAGCATTAATTCCAGGAAAATACAATGAAACCTGCATTTATAAGATAATCTACTCCCAAGAAAAACATTCACTGATTCTACTTTATTATAAGCCGACTTACATCCTGAGGCACAATAGTTTCTATCCTCTTTGCAATATTTTACTTTACATTTTATTTTATTTTATTTTATTTTATTTTATTTTATTTTATTTTATTTTATTTTATTTTATTTTATTTTATTTTATTTTATTTTATTTTATTTTNATTTTATTTTATTTTATTTTATTTTATTTTATTTTATTTTATTTTATTTTATTTTATTTTATTTTATTATTTTATTTTATTTTATTTTTGCTTAGTCTTCTAACTCTGGGTATTGTTGCTATATCATTTTTCTTAAGCACATCAGTCACTTATAAGGTCTTTCCCTCGAATGATTTAAACATTTTATCCTTGTTCTTTCAGGCTTCTTCAAGACACTGTGGGAACTGGTTTTTAGCAATGTGGCTCTGCCACCACTGCTTTGTAGCATGTCTTGAGATTTTCTTGCAACCTCATTCAGCCTAGATTTCCTTCCCACAGAACACCAAAGGTGGAGAATCAGGGAGGGAGGGAAAGAACAGTCAGTGTGCTCAGGGCTTTACGTGCTACTAGATTGGGATGCTGCTTGGGCACACACTCAGGTCACCAGCAACTCCGAAGCATTCTAGGGTTAGACAGTTTTAACCCAGACTTTGAGTCTTAAATGCCACTAGACATTTTCAGAGTGTCCTGTAACTTCTTGGGTTGCTTAGCTACTTTTGCAAGTTCTCCATCCACTAATAACATTTATGAAGCTGTCAATTTCAGTATTTTGATTTAATCACTTCTGGAAGTCTACTTACCTCCAAAGTTAGTCGCACTGTTAGAAACACGCAACTGATAAGTATCAATGGTGCACACAAACCCACTGCTGCATTAAAGACTCTCTTGATAAATTGTCATTAGGGTCATTATTAATGAACAAGCACAAGCACAAGATTTACTTTGAAGATTATTGACAATTTACCAAACAAATAGCATTTCATTTGCTTACAAATCTGCTCACCATCAGATGATAAACAAGCAGCATTTGGCCAAAGGTACACTTAACCTGGATCATGACCAAATGCACTCCTCCAAATAGAGGATCTAATTGGATTTTTGGTTTCTGCCAATGTGTTACTTTGCCTGGTCCTCAAGTTGCCAATATGTTTAATAGCCTCAGATTGTAAATTTCAGAGCAAATTCGTTATTAACCCTCAGCCATGTCATTTAAAAAAAAAAAAGAAAATGCAGATTGACCTGTAGCCAGAAACAGAAGATTTTACTCGAGAAATTGCTGCTGCGATAGTCAGAAACATTACTGTTCTCTGACAAAAAAACAGAGCTAGATGGTTGTTTCTCGATGTGTGCTCCATATGCTGCCATCAGCCAGAACAAGGCAGTCAGCACAAAGATTGGCAAACTTTTTAATACTGCATACACGCTCCATGTCATCAAGCAGCATGGCCAAAAGGGGGAGGGAAAGGGTTCCAGAAGAGTATTTTGCCTGAAGATATAGCTTTTCGTCAGAAGTATTACATGATCTAACAGAGAAAAAAAAGCTGAAAATTATTGATTATGTGGAAATATGTTTTTTGAGAAAACTCAGGAAAAAAGGGAAGAAAATCTGTAATTTCTTTAATTGAAATGTTTTTAATGTTTAAAAAATATCACATCACATGCTTTGAAAAGATAAAATGGGCATGCATGCCTATCAGTTTACAAGAGGGAAGACACAGATAGCTTGTGAACTTTTTTTACTACAAGATATATATCACAGAAAACAATATAAAGTAATTTGTATTTTAAAGCTACAACTGTATACTTTGGTATTCTTACATTGTCTTATTTATTGATTTATTTTTGATAATTATTTAATTATTTTCAAAATTCTTATTAATTATGGTTAATTATAATTAAAATATTAATAAACAATTAATTATGAGCTTTCTCAGATATTGCCCACATTGTGCAATGAGCAATGCTGGAGCGGAGCATGGGGGCTCCAGCTTCCTCAGGAATCATAAAGATTTTAGTGGTGTGTTTAGCTGTCAGTCTATATTCACATCTATCCACACTATGCCACATAGGATCCTCAGCTCAGATTTTATTTTTTATGCCATGTAATTTTCCTTTAGATATTCTAGTATGTCATCATGGGGTTTCAATATATTAAAGTGATAAATATCAGGTTTTGGAGCATGCATAATCTTTTGTTAATAGTAGAGCTTTTAAAAACTCTGTGAGCAGCTTCAAGAAGCTTGTGTTTTCACATACACCAAAATGTAGCTCTGTCACACAATTTAATTAGAAGTAACATTATGAAGCTAAATTTGTAATTGGATTATCAATCATAGAAACAGACCTCTAGTTTACAAGCAAGATTTCAGAACTACTAAGAACTAAGGGTTATAAAACCGCTAGCACAGAAGGGCATTAGATTCTTGAACATTTTTTGCATTTAATTGCTTTTTTTTCAAGCATTCTGAAAACCCAATAAAATTGATTAAAACAGCAGCCCCTTCAATAACAACAGTTTTCATTTATTCATGAAAGAATAGAAAAATAGAAAGCAATTGCTTCTAGATGAATCATTTAAATGATTTTTTTCTCAATTCAGAAAAGGAAAAGTTGTATTTTATGAATGGGTAGCTATGGTTTTCATTCTTCATTAGTAAAACTGCCAAGTTTTAATCAGATAAGTACAAGATAGAGTCAAAACCTAGTGAGCGATAATCATATCATTTTTATCAACTAAATAGATGACTTTGGGCAAATGTCTTGCAATTTTTTCACCTATAAAATAGGAAAGATGGCAATAACCTCAGAGAACACATAAAGATTTAATTAGTACCAATTTTACCCACAGAATGTAAGCTGTACCTTGGCCTGAAGGCAAGTTAATACTCAACAAAGTCCCTCTAGGGTCAAGCCACTCAGATTTTGAGAGTGCTTTCCAAAAATCTTAAGAAGTCATTATTTCTGAGGGTTTTTTTTGTCATTCATATCCTTTTCTGGCCTGTCTCCTAGATACAGTGGATCTTTGTGGAAACAATTTCATGAAAATTAGCGTGTTTTTTTCACTAGATCTCTGTAAATGTGTTGATGTGCCTTACAGAACATCAGTGACAGACAATTACCCGTGGAAGCAAAGCGGAGACAAGTTATTCTGAAAAGCTGGTAAGTTATTTTTCTTCAAAGTGCCTGGAGGTTAATTTCATGCTTGCTGCTTGACAAGTGCCACACAGGCACGGTGGACGGGGCCACCCTAGGAAACGGGGTTGCTCTGGGGCTCTCCCCAAGAGTCAATGAACTCTGAGTATAGCAGGACTGGAGACACCACACTTGAGTTGCTGTGGTCTGATGGACACCCTCTAACAACCCCACCATAGGCAAGTCCAAAGGAGAAGTCTTGTTAGCTGCTGATTGAAGCAGAGTGACTTTCTAACTTGGATTGGCTGAAGTGAAGAAAAACATTTTTCTCTTTATATTTCTGTAGAGCACTGAAAGTTGGGAAGTAGGAAATTTTATGAGGGAGAACAAGGGAACTATGGAGCTGATGTTTCTTGGAAAGCTATAGAAGGGAAGTTTCCCCTCATGGGAAGTTTTAGAGTTTTGTGGGGTTTTTTTTATCGAAACTATGCAAGAGCAAGAAAGACTTAATATTTCTGAAGAGAAACCATAGGCAGGAGCCAGGCTCTTGTAAAATTCAGAGCAATTTTCTGTAAGCTTAAAGCATTCTCCAGAAGCAGAGAAAGTCATACAGGAGTTATTATTGTGTATTTTTAGGTTTTAAGCAGAGAGGAAGATTTTGTAGAATCCTCTGCAAAGCTTACGCCTCCAGCAATGCCTAGGACTTCCTGAGGATTAAACGGATAAATGCACCAAGCTGGATTTCTGCAGAAGGATGAATTGGAGTTTCTGGAGAGTTCAGTAGTTAAGTTGTGGCCTGTAGATTTTGTGAAAAGATAACAGATAGAGAACCTGTGCCTGGAAAATGTAATGGGGGACAGGGTTACAATACTTCTTGTTATTGTAAGTCAAAAATAGAAGATCGTACTCAATGTTATTGGCAAATCTTGGATGTATCTACTTATCCTTGCTTTTTTTTTTTTTTTTCCTACTTTCATCCTCATTGCTGAGATAGTTGCTTTTTTTCCAGACTATGATTTCCATAAATATGAGTCTTCCAGGAAAGAAGCTACCATTCAAAACACTGGAGAATCTATTTCAGATTAAGTAAATATGGATTTCTTCCTTAAATTCTTAACCTACCCAATCAAAGGTATATTTGCTTTGCTGCAGAACTAATCTGAGCACAAATATGTGATCAGTAAATTAATTCAACTGCCATAAGGGCGGCCACTGCAGAATGGTTTATACAGATGGTGGAAGAGAATCATCTTGTTTTCCCAAGCTTCCCATCATTTTGCTTTCCATTTGGCCTACTTCCTCTCAGCCACTATCCTTGAAGAAATGCATCCAGAATGTTGCTGCAGTCATGTGGCAATTGGAATGGCTTAGCACAAGGAGGAGAAGCAAAGATGTCTACCCCTCAGTGATCTACAAAGCAGCACTGGCTGAGGGAATATTAGTGCACGGATTCCCAGTGGATAGTGTTTCCTTTCTGTCTTCCTAGTTTGATTTATATCTAAATGACCACACTAGGCTAGGAGAACTATTCTGGAAGTTTCACACGCGCCATGGAAGCAGTTAATGTTAAATCCCTGAAATGCTTACTTATTTTCCACATCTATATTGCCGTATCATTAAGTTATTAACAAAATTGTACATGAGACTTACTGGAGTTTCTTTCATATTCAGCAAAGAATGGGATGGAGGGAGTGTGCCCAGGCGTTTTTTGAAACCTTCTTTCAGTGTCATTCCCCAGAACTGGCTGTAGTTGTTAGCTTTCCATCTTCCTCATAAACAGAAGTCAAAGAAAAAAAAAAATGCTAGAGATGCTGTTCACATTAAAACTTTGCTCCTTCTTTATAGAAACACTCCTAACAATAACATCCAGAAAGAGACCTCTCCATTCAAAATTCCTCAGGTTTTTAAACACTTCATTATATCTTTGAGAAAATATTTAGTATATTTTTTTTTCCACTGCAAATGGCCTCAGAATGGAGCAACACAACAGTGCATGAAAAGTGGCAATTTGGGATAAGTCCTGTGTTAGCGAGTAGAAAATGAGCATACTTCAGAGAAGTACTGGAAAATAAGATGCTCAGTCATAACAATTACTGCTGTCTTGAAGTTGTGCTTGCATTATGACTCAGACTAGATGCCAACAGAGAAATAGTAGCATTAAGCAGTAGGTTACATGGCCTTAAAGCTTGGGTGAGACACTCCTAAACCCTGCAGAAAGCCCATCTGGCAATGTTCTGCCTGGGTCTGCACCTGAGAAAAGATTCCATGACTGTCCTTAGTTATTCTGCCCCTACTTTCCCTGAGGAGAGTAGAACAGACTTAAAACTTAGTGTTAGCCCTGCAAATCTTAAATGCCACAGAAAAAAAAATCACAATTACACACGTAGAACATATTGAACATATTTAGAGCATATAGAAATTGAATTCATTACTATAAAATAGTTGGACCACAAGGTAGAACATTCTCTTTATTCTTTTCTTTGTTGCCCAAGAAAAAAAAAATGAGATAGGATTCATGCTGCCCAAATGCAAAGCCTCACCACACTGAGTCTACCTGTCACCAATGGAGAGGACCTGCAGAAGCTGAGCTATATTTTAACAGGCTAAAATACTGGAAGGAATGAGAGGTGAAGGCATCCAGGTGGTAACTTAATTGTCTGTCCTAATTCTGTTAGTTTGAATCACTGCCACAGAGCACAAAATGGTCCAGTACTGAGTCATCACCTGAAATCTGGACACCTACACAGGTGTCATTGGTGAATTTAGTGCCTCAGCTGCTAGGGAGGAAATATCACAATCTCTATAAATAAAGAGCATACTGCTCTGATGACAAGAATTTCTCTAACACCTCTGTGGTACATAGAGGAAACTAGAACACAGGGCAAGAAAAACCCTAAACCTCATAAAATTCTGATATCTTAGTTCCTATTTGACCTATCCTCTCTTCCAGAGCTACCTAGAGTCCTGGTATGTAGAACAATGCAGCTGGGTATGAAGAAAACTGACTTTAAATATGTATCTAAAAAAGGGAATGGGGAAAACTTATCTAAATAGCATTTTAATAGCAAAATAATATATTGAATTTAGAAAACCTTTCAGATATATGTCAACTAGATGTCTTCAGAGACATGTCAGTTGTCACCAGTATGAGACTTTCATTATCTTTCCATTTAAATTTCTATAACCTGCCATAGATTTTAAAAGGATTTTAACAGAATTGTTTGCTTTGTTTGCTATCAGATGTGAAAATCTCTTGTTCTTTTCTTTGGACGGAATACAGTTGGAAGGGGAGTATGCCATAACTTTTAATTTGTGTATGCATATTATGAGAAATACAGTGGTTTATAACAAAAACCTTAAAACAAAAGGTCTCTCACCCATAATCTCCAGTATTGATGTGCTGAATTAAGTCTGGGCGAACAAGACATACATCGTTTGAACACTCCCACAGACTTTGGAAGCATTTGCTGAAAGGGCAAGAATATCTCTGAGCAAAATTTGTCAAGGGAAAACTATGCTCTCTAGCAACAGAAGTGGGGAGGAAAGCATAAACAACACAAATGTCACATAGTATTAATGAAAACACAATATTACTTGGTGCCTCTGCACTGCTTAATGAATGCTAATTAGGATGAGATGGGGAGGTTTACTTCTTGCAGTAAATGTGATATTGCAAACTATTTTTTCTTTTTTTTTTTTTTTTTTTTTTTGGCATCTTGGTTAGATCAAGGTGGAGAGAAAAGGAAACTTACCATAGGTACCATAGATTACATATATTCTAGGTGCCCAGAGACACCTTTTCCCATGGACCCTGGACAGAGCCAAAGGTCATTGTGGGTCCCGGCTCGCTTGGCTGCAGCCAGAGACATGCAGGTGGCTCTGGAGATAGCAGCTGGAGGCCCACAAGAGCTGGGGGAGGCTGTGGTCACGGCTGCCACTATGGGACTGGGGCCCCAGCCTGATGGGACCCTGCAGCCTTCAGACTCATGGCCTCTGCCAAGGAGGACTAATGATCTCCTCCATTGCTTCAGGTGGGGGTTCGTCTAATTCTACAATACCTTAATACAGGACAAGTCTTCTAACAATTCTGAGCTGATTGCACATTTAATGTGAATTTAAGGGCAGTCACTTTCTTAACTCTTGCTTCATGATGTATTCTAAATGATATTCAATTTGCTGTTCTCTGAAACATTACCAGGAATTGCAGTTGTCTTTGATTGTTGTTCCATCTTCATAGTATTGGCCATCTTTATAACAACCTGCCAATGCAACATACAGATGAAAACAGTGAAACATACAGTGAAAAGCATAATCATTTTGGAGAGAACTAACTCAAAACTCTTGTTATTATTTAATTAATTGGTTGAATGCAATATACATAAATTATTTTGATGAAAAAGGGCAGTATCTATTTCTAGTTTCATCCAAGTAACAAAGACAATCTGATGAATTTCAATTTTCTCCTAGGTATGTTATTATTCACTGTAAATAAAATGAGCAATAGAATCAAAACACACACTCAAGAATGATTATCTTACATGTAAACAGCAAAAAAATGCTTCAAAGTATTTTCTAGTAATTTTAAAATACTAGATTTCTAATTATAAAATTATTATATTATACATAGTTAAAATAGATTCCTTAGCAATATTTTTGATTACTGAATTTTAAAAACTAGCATCTTTTCTGAACTGTTGTAATATGTTACTTTTCCTTCAGATTTTGGTGAGCCTGCAGGTAGAGATCATGTTTCTTCACCTACTGGAAAGATTTGGAGCAAGGAAGCCCCAAGTTTTCCTTTATTCTCTGTTCTCAGGCAGATTTAATCATATTTCATATAACTATAGTTTCAGCTCATGTTATATTATCATTATATCACACCTTTTTCTCTGATACAGTTGTGAGGAAGACAGTCCTTCTCTCCTGACAAGGGGCCCTCTGACCAGGTACAGATCCTTATGCCTCAGCTGCCTAGAATTCCATTATTAACAAGAGAGAAATATGTACTTCTATGCCACAAATTAATGAGAAAGGCCTATTTGTTTCTGCTTTACAGGATATAGGCCAACTACCTCAGATGTAGGTGAGATATAGGTCACCTGTGGCCCAAACTGACTGCTCAAATTCAATTTCTTATAAGAACAGAGACATTTTTTCACAGTATATCCAAGGCAAATTGCATAAGTCTCACATTTTTTCATAGTCTGCCACTAAATCAGAGAGTAACTGGAAAGAGGCTTCAAGAAGTTTCAGATATAGGAAAGGAAGGAAGTATTAATGGACTGAATGAGCAACAGGATCAAGCCTCATCTGGAGTGTGCCTGCCAGCTCTCATCACCCATTTCTAAGAAAAAAACACAATTTTGAACATGTACAGGGTAGATTTCTAATAATGCACACTTAGGGAACTGAAGACTAGAAGAACATCTCCTTTAGCCTAGCCAAATTAAGACTTAGAAGGGCTAAGACTAAAACCAAAAAACGTAGCTAAAATATGTGTCAGAGAGGGAGTAGACATATCTAAGCCAACAGAGAGTGATAGCATAAGAGTAAATGGAAATAAATGGGGACAAATCGGAAATCACAGGGAGGCTTCAAGCCATAAGAACAGCAGGACTTTGAACAGCCTCCTGGATAGAGTCATGGGGTAAGCAGGAATTTAATTCATTTTAAGACTGAGCCTGATTACTTTGTGGGTGGGATTATATCACATGGAGGTTGCAATAGAAATGCAGGGGGTTTGATAAACTAGGACTTCCATCCCAGCTCTATACTCCTCTTCACCTTTATGCCACCACAAGGTTGAGATGCAGTATGTTGACTGTGACAGGATGCACAATCACTTTTGTACCACCAAAGTAAATTAAATATATTTATATATATATATACACACACTTATAAAAGCACTCTTAAGGTTTTCTTTATTAACAAACCAAACAATAAAATGGAATTCTTAGCTGAAAAGGGAATGAGCACCATTTCTTTTGAAATTACTCAGAGAAGGCATTGAAACATATTGTATACCAGCTTTATAAGTGCAAAGTCAAAGCAGTTGCCCATAGATAACACAGGAGTGGCCTCAAAACAAGGTACACCTATGAAAGAGTATATAAGCTATGAAAGCATAGCTTATAACGCGGCCATGCACCATGCCAATGAATAGACTGGGATCCAGAAATATAGTAGTGCTTTATTGCTGTGTAAAGCATGACAGTTTATTAGTTTATTTAAAGAACTATGACTCAGGACATGCTGAGAACAAAAACACAAGTGACCAAAAGATCAAAATCTTCCAGGTGAATTTGATGTACGCGATGATTCTGTAGTGCTTGAATAATCCCTAGCCAAAGACAGAAGTTTAGTCTCACTTATTAGCTATCAACTGTTAGCTTATATAGTTACATCATTTCTAAGATACCACATAGTTTGCTTATTCTTCAGACACCCAGTCTTTTTCTCCTTCCAATATCATTCTCATTCTGTGTTCCTCAGTTATTTCAGTTCTAGGGAGTTCCTGCAGTTACTTGTCTGAACTCTCTGCTACATTTTTACCTTTCAGAATCAGAGCTACCACAGGATCCAGGTTTTGCAGTGATTTACGCTACTGAAACACTGCAAAACTAGAACCTCAGGCTGTCAGCTCAGAAGCAGAAATACTGCTGTATGTTTGTGCAGAGCTTACTATGATACACCATCTTTTTCTGGAAACAAATAGCAACCAGATAATCTAAATAAATAGAGAATAAAGGTCTTTATTCTTACATAAACCATAGCACATCCCTTCAGATGATTATAAAAAAAAAAAGAGAGAGAGAGAGAAAAAAAAATTGCTTTAGAGCATTTAAGCAATTCTGTTGCTCCCTATTATGATCGCTTTCTAGGTTTTGTCCAGTTTAAGAGCACAGCCTTTGGAAGAGCTTGTACTGAAGGAGTACTGGAATACAAGCATAAAAGTAATTGCAAAGAAGATATTAATTTTTAAAAGTTTGAATTTTACTGATTTCAACTTTTGGTACAGTCTCTTTGTTTTCAGTCAGTTTGGGACTACTAATAGTAAGGAACCACAGTGTCAAAATCCTGCATTCTAATCTTTACCAGCAGCAGAAATTTGACTATAGCAGAATCAAGTGAGAACCAGCTGCTTGGTTGGTCATTTCTTGTAATCTCTAGTTCTAAAAAAGAAAAAATAGACTGAGATTAAAGCAGTCCTGGAGGAAGTTCCACTCCAAGCTAACTAATGAGAAACTGAAAACTGAAAAATAAATAATAAAACAGTCTTAGACAGAAATCCCTGTTCTGTGCTGTGCCTGACCTGCTCCAAGAAAATGATGTCCCACAGGCATCAGTACACAGACTAGTATAGTTTAGGATAAATCTTAATTTCCTTGATGGTCTGTTTTTCACTAATACATACTAAAATTTGGATCTTGATATTAAGCTCATGTTAATCCATGACGCTCTTTCAAAACTGATCAAACTACACAATGATCCAATGATGTTACCTTAATTTGTAAACTAGGAGCTCTTTTCAAAAGAGTTATTATTCAGCTAACCCTAAAATATAGCCCAGAGACAAAGAAATACTAGCAAGCAAAATTTTTACTCCTGTTTCACGCTGAAGTTGGTGCTTGTCCACTGTGTCTTTAGCACATTTTAGCTTTAATACACTACTAAAAATTAATTAGTGGCTTCTGTTTAAAGGACATTTGCATTGTGATGTGTTAATGCAAACTGATCACATTCTCTCTCGGTACCTGATATTAGAGGTGGCCAAATCTCATCTGACCTGGTGAGTTCCCCAGAGTTGCCACAGACATCCCAGTAGTCAGCACAGCAGTCCACAGGCCCGGGAGGCCCTGTGGTGCAGAACTGGTCGCAGTAGCAGACAGCTGCGCGGGAAGCGATGTTGAAGCTGCAGCCGTCATCTCTCCCTGTGCAACAGCCTCGCGTCCTGCAGTACTTGCCCTGGTACAAGCTCCTTTTCAGTCTGCTCCACTTCACAGAACGGTGGTCTTCAGCTGAGTAAAGTCCTTGTGAGAAGTTCCTTCTAGACTCCAGTTGCTTTGACATCCAAACTTCACTTGCAATGCAATATAGAAGCAGGAACTGACTTTTGAGCCACATTCTTCTGTCTCCAGCAGACTTTATTAGGTTTCCTATGCTTCACTTTACAGGTAAGCGACCCTCTAGTGTATGTATAATATGTTCAGTTACTTTTCAGAGGGAAACCTGGACAGAAACTTGCAGACTAGTCTTCTACGAAGTGAAGAATCTGTGTGTGTTAATCATTAGTCAGACATGTTGTAAACTGTTTTATTTGCCCAAGATAAAAAGATTCTGGAAATGGAGCCACCACTGTGTATTCATCATTCTGAATGGTTGGGTGAGTTCTTTTCTAAGTGAGAAAAGTCTGTAGTAAAGCTGAGTTTCTTATGCAAAATATACATGACCAGTGATTTAGTTCTGTATTTTTAAACTCTAAAATCAAAATAATATGAGAGATGAGCATGTGTTGTCAAAGAAATCTCTTTCCTCCTGGTTTCAGTTACCCGTAATTTATATATAATTTCCATATAATTTGACATTGCATCATATTTAGGTTGCATTTGCTTCACATTTTGCTTTTTAGTTCTGAGGCCCATAGACTGCTGTGTTTCACTATAATAAAGAATCCTGAGCAGCCTGAAGAGGGAGATCCTACTTGAGCAGTGGGGTTGGATCAGATGGTCCCTAGGGGTCCCTTCCAACCTCAACTGCTCTGTGGTTCTTCGAATATATCCTGTATCCCCCCTTTCCATCTTGTTTGCACCGCCCAGTAATACAGCTGAATATACAGAGTTTAAAATGTAACATGTTTCTACCACGGTTTAAATGAGGTTTGCCAGAAATTTGATTTAAAGAATTTCTTTGTGAACAGTCAAAATTCATATCTTTCTGAGAAAAGTATGATTTTTTAAATCAAATCATGTCCCTCTCAAACTGGTGCCTTGCAAGTTGCAGTCTTCTAAGAGCAGAACCTTCTGCTTTGTTGCCTAAAACAGATATTGTCCCAATCTTACAGCAGGTGATATCTAATCTAGATCACATTCCAATTAATTTTGCACTCTTCCACTGTGGGGAAATTCATATATACCTATATGTATGCTTTTAAGCTTCAGTTAATAAAAACTCGGAAATCTCTGTAAATAGGGTGATAAATACCAATGTTGATCCTTCTTAAAAAGTAGATAGCAAGGTTAGCTATATTAAAAACAAACAAACAAACAAAAAACTCATAAAGAAATACAGAACAACTACTGAGAGACATATCTAATAGCCTTTTACTATTCAATTTGCTGTCTTCAGTTTTTGGACTGCAGACCTAAAGAAGCATGCATGGTAGCACTGCAAACAATTATAATATTCCAGAAAAAAAAAGCAACAAAGAATTTTAAAATTACTAGTAGAAAGAGTATGTAAGACTAAATTACAGTAAAAAAAAATACTTTAAATATATATTAAGTCTTCACAGCTTAAAAAAAAGGTTTAAAAAGTCATTCTTCTTTCCCCATTTTGCAGCAAATGAAAGGAGTCTGAAGAAATTAATGCAGGCA
This sequence comes from Eudromia elegans, assembly GCA_003342815.1. Taxonomy (NCBI): domain Eukaryota; kingdom Metazoa; phylum Chordata; class Aves; order Tinamiformes; family Tinamidae; genus Eudromia; species Eudromia elegans. Next base: position 888,936 of record PTEX01000217.1, read on the forward strand.
GCTTTCAAAGGAGTGAAGGGACTTGTTCCCTTTGTGATTTTCCCTAGGTCATTGGATCAAAGGCCAGTTACTTTTGAGAGCACAGCTGGCAGCACAGCTGGCAGCTGGTTTGGGTGCCTGCCATGGATGGTAGACACACTAAAAGGAAACACGTGCATGTGTGCGCATGTGCCTGTGTTTATGCAGAAGGGCCAGTAACCCAAACTTTCAAGTCTTTAATACAATTTCTTGCCAGCAGTGCTTTTTTTGGACCTTCTCCCACACACCCCTCAGCACAGCTGATGACTGAGAATAAAGGAAAATTCCATCAGGCCACACACTTTACTTTGCTCTCTTGCAGTCTTCTTTGTGGAAGTCAATAGAAAGGGCACAGTCAGCAACATACAATCATTGTGCGTCACATAAGAGGATAGAAACCTGAGCCTTCATTTTTTTCCTGTATTTTTTATTTAGTTTTGTTCTTAAAAATGTGGCAATGTAAGTCTGTCATTGACTGCTACAATGCATCAAATGTAACACGAGAAAAGACACGTTCGTGTCTTAAGTGTACTGCTCTCTAGAGATTATAAGCCAGTTCTTTTCTGCATGCCTGTGTGTCTCCATCAGTTTCTATAAAATGACTCCAGATTTGCACTGAAATTAGCAGAATTAAAAATCTGTCTTTTGGCTTACTTCTGGAAAAATTTTTACAAAGTTATGTCTTTGTTCTAGTTAAGTAAAAATAAGAAAACAAGTTACCCTACATGATACATGTTATCAGCCAGACAACTTGAATGGTAGGTCATATTCACACTTTAAGTCACAGTCATTTTTGTTTGCTTTCTTAATCTTCAGCTTTTAAGATTTAAAGATTTTAAGCTTTGCAGACAATTAAACCAGAGGCAAAGAATTTGCTTAGAAGGGAAGTGGACTAGTGTGCACAGGAATGTCTTCCAAAGGCTGGCAAGAAATGGAATTAGCGTTTCTAAACAGCTTTATTTTGTGACACAAGAAATTGTGCTGAAACTTGATAGAATCCTATTTTTCATTTGTTCTCGTTGGCTTATGTTTAAACCTTAACAAAAACATAAATCTATTTCATCGTGTTTCATCAAATATTTTGAATTCAACTATTTCCTTTGTGAGCAAAAGTAGCTCCCATTATTGCACTGAGTGAAAGCACATGTTCACTTATCCATAAGTATTTAAGAATAGTTAAATGTGATCTCTATTGAAGATTAACTTGTTCCAAGTATAACAGTTCTGTTAAGCCTTTGAACTATGCTCCTTCTCTTGATTCTAATCTTCACTGCTAAGAAACAAAAATATCTGACTTGTATCTGTTTCAGCACTCCCTGATATCTATGCCTGAGTTTAAGAAATACACCAAAAATTCAGCAGGAATTTAAGTATTATTAATGTCAATGAACACAAAACAAAAAGCAATAGAAATGATCGAGTCCCTTTAAAGCACAAGCAGGATTATTCCACAGCTATTCATTCAAAATTTTCTCTGATTTTTTTGATCAAACCTGTTGATTATCCTACAAAGTAATTTCTAATCACATTCATAGTAGAATTGAACATTAGCAATGAACTACAAGAATCTAGAAGTCCAAAGTCCCTCTCAAGAGCTCACAGCAGAACCCAGCATGTCAGAGCCCCAGTGTCCTTCCCCGTGAGCAAGGCTGGAGATGGACCTTACACCCGGCCCAAGGGTGAACTGTGGTGTTACTCCATTGTGCTGGGAAAAAGAAGTGACTCGCGGCTAGGCTGCTTCCCAACCCAAGGAGGAAAAAACAGGATGCCATTCCCCAGTGCACTTGTTTCAGTCAGTAGACACATCACAGTGCATCACAGCACCTTTGTAGTTGCTTATCCTCAGTTTAAATTCTGCAATGATGAGACGTCCCTTTCTTTAAACTCAAATGGAAACTTAGTTGGTGCCTCCTTGCCCAAAATACACACTGATTTGCAAGGGTTGCAATATTTTATATGTTTTTATATGTTTTATATGTTTTATATGTTATTTTTTACTCTTGATTATTAATAAAGCTAAATGGCTACAACAAAAAAAAAAAAAAAAAAACAAACCTATTTCCCCAAGAGTATTATCCTACACTGTTTTTCTTCTGCCATGTGATGATCACAGAACAGGATTCACAACGGATAATGAGTGGCAAGGCCGCGGAAAGGTTTGCTCAAAGAAGGTCTGAGCATTGAAGTGGTCTTTTTCGCTAGCACTGGTGTCTCCATGTGTTTGGAGCACGCCCAGAAACGAGGGCTCTTTCACCATTGCCTAAATAGACTTTCCACCCTACTGGGTGACAGTCTGGCAGGAGGCTGTTGTGGGCTGTTGTTACGGCACTGAGTGGCACCTCTTTCAATTCAGACATTTCAAGGCTACCTCTCTCAGTCCTTACGATGCCAATCCAGCCATGCATGCAACTCAAAGCAGGGCAGACTTACACAGCAGATTTCAAGAGCTAAGCACAGTCCTGCCAGAGAGCAGTTGCATCTGAAACATATTGCCAGACATAACTCAATTGCCAGGCTCACAGGCTAAGTTCCTCAGATACCCAGAACAGCTTTAGTGTTAAAGGTAGATATAGAGTATGAGAAAATGACCCAACTGATCTCACTGAAAAAAGCCATTCCTCACACATACAAAGACATACACATGTGAGCATGAGTCACCAACTGCAGATGGCAGAAGATCGTGTATGGTTCCGCAAGTGGTTTCTGCGCTTTCCTAGACTTATCCCACTTCCTGCCACAGCAATTTTACACTTCCTTCCCACCTCAACTGCGTCCCCTGGTCAGCCTTGAGGCAGCAGGTGCCACCACATTGTTCTTACCCCAGGCACACTCTAGCAAATCCTTGAAACCATGGTCAGTCCAGTCTGGGGTTGTCCCCGCATGCCAAGGTCCACGCAGTGCTGAGGCTGTGCTGCCAGCGCAGACCCTTGTGGAGGGCAGTGACTAATCCACGAAGCCTTGTGTGCAGTGAGTTTGCCAATCCTAGACTGGATCCTGACATAGCTGGAGATGAAGAAGAAGCGAAGGACTCAAAAAAACATCATCTTTCCTTTTTTTTATTTTTCTTTTTAACTTTTTGCCAGCTGAAGTTGTCAAACATAGCAATGACAGAAACCCTGGGTGCATGTGCAGGCTACATTGATTACTATGTATGAGACTGCACACTGCTTTGTGAGAGGGAATGAGAGAAAAGAGGGCCGACAAGCTCTCAATGAATATAAACAGTCACTGGCAGGAAGTTGTATTTAGCAGAGAAAGATTAGCATAAAGGCATCAGAACTTGGAATGAATATACTACATCACTACATAAGCAGTGTCAATTATTTCTATAGTACAACTGAAAGCAATCATTTTTTATGGCAAGATTTGCTCTTCATAATCTCTTCTTAAAAGATTTCTCTTAATACATTTTCCATTAGTTTCCTAGGGATAGACTTCCTAGACTGTAATTGCCAATATACTCTCACTTTTAATTTATTGCAGAAGCTGTCTCAACAGATAGGAAAACTGTTCTTTTTTTATCTTGTTTAATATAAACAAATGAAGGAACTCATGAAAGCAGAGGCCAACAAAGCAACTCATTTATTGACTTTTCCAAAATTCTGGTAGGAAGTTGTGTTCCTTCGGTCTATAGACTTCTTGCTATCACCTGGACTTATTTAAAGCTAAAAGATACTATTCAAATAATTCCCTCAGCTAGACATGCCAGATGGGACTGGAACTTTACAAAGATGAAATTCATGAGAGGAAAAGAAAAAAGGGATTTGGAAGGAATTCAGAACAAAGTACTTTAGGAAAATAGTAGGAAAGCTTATTCAATCTTTTGAGAATCACACAGACCACACTGGCTCTAGAAATTAGATTTATGTCCATTTCAATGCTTGACTGAATACAAAAAAATGTTAATAGGCCATGGGTGGGCTGACCTTTCACATTTTTTACAAAACTAATAATGCATTTTTAATATTTATGTGTTTATATGTATGTTCCTTTTCCTTTCTCTTTTCTTTTCTTTTCTTTTCTTTTCTTTTCTTTTCTTTTCTTTTCTTTTCTCTTCTTTTCTTTTCTTTTCTTTTCTTTTCTTTTCTTTTCTTTTCTTTTCTTTTCTTTTCTTTTCTTTTCTTTTCTTTTCTTTTCTTTTCTTTTCTTNTTTTCTTTTCTTTTCTTTTCTTTTCTTTTCTTTTCTTTTCTTTTCTTTTCTTTTCTTTTCTTTTCTTTTCTTTTCTTTTTACATTTACCTGTATCTGTTGATTTTGTACTCAGCAAGTCTCTTTAGAATTCACTGGAATGCTTTTCTCATTTTTTCTTTTGCCATTTAGTTAATGGATGTGCTGCTCACAGTATCTCCACATTTAATTTCTGTTATTTTTCTCTTGAGAGAAGGCACTAATTCAAAAACAGCAACCCTTGCCTGTCTATCAACCTGTGTGTAACACTCTAAAGGATGTCCATGCTTCTGTACCAAGGGAAGAGTGTATATTCATCACCTATTTGTAGAGACTAACTGTTGAACTTCTATTCCTTTCTCATAGTTCCACAGTTAAATAGTTTAAATGCAGGCTGCAGTGCATGGAATTTACACTAGGTCCAACAGAGCAAGTAGCTGAGTACCCTGAAGAGTACTCAGCATTTAATCTGATTTTAATTTAAACGTTTTAATTGATGATAATGCTCTATAAAGTAATTCATCACATTAATTTTAATGAAAGCAGCAGCACTTCTTATTAAAATAGTGATCTCAGCCTGCACCTTTAACATGCAGCAGTGTGTCCGGAGGTCAAATGGTGCCGCACCCCGGGAGAGGACTGCGACGCACAGGTCCAGAGCAGGTCCAGACCCACGGCGTGACTCACAAATTCAAAGGATGGGGGCATCAGCGAGAAGCTGACTCGTGCAAGCAGAAGCCACCAGATTCCTCAAAATTTTCCTGTGTATTTTGCAAGCAAACTACTTAAAAAAACATTTGTGAAGGCAGCATACGGCCAAAATGTTAAAAGCCTAAAACGAAGAGGAAAGTGGTGTTTTTTTCCCATCAGCAACCCAGTAATTCTGTCTGCACACACGGGTTGGAATAGACACAGGTTGGGCAAAAGGGGATGAATATCGCAAGGCAGAAGAGCACACAGTGCATCCTGATTGCCGGAGGGGGTGACACCCGGGTGAATAATTCTTTGAGGGTTTCACGGAATACAAGTGTATATACAATGGTAAAACGTTACCACAATTAACAGCGTGGGAACATGCTGTTTCCAGGGGCGTTGGCATTCATTCTCAACAGTCTGAAATATGCGGAGCATGGCAAAAAAAAAAAAAAAAAAAAACCCAGAACAAACACTTTGCAACAAAAATACTGCTTTATTTGTATTCAACAACTGTATTATTTCTAAAGAAAATATGTTGTGTTATTCTGGACACCTCTTAAGCCAGTAAGCACTTCAAAAACCTACATATAAATATGCCACATTCGCATGTGTATCTCTGAGGTTAATTACTCTAGTACATACAATTATCTCTTGAAAGAATATTTGACAGTTACGGCTGCTTCGCAATTAGTATACTGGAAGCTTTTTTTTTTTTTATGATGGTTTAAATAATATTTGTGTTGTAGATTCCATCTCCGTGTCGGAACAGCTCTCAAAATTTGTTTTAGTTTTAGCTCCGGATCCTAATACAAGGCTGCAAAAGAAGAGTTTTCACATGAATGTGAATAGTCAAAAAGCAGATTGGTAAACTGAACAAATAGCATGCATTTAGATCATTTAACTTTCATGATTTATGCAACCTGATGAGCTGCCTAATAAATGGTAAAGGTAATTAGCACTTTAATATGAAAAGTAAAAAAAAAAAAAAAAAAAACAAGGGGAATGGCTTGGAGAAATTTTGAGTGCCTCTGTGGGAGGCAGGATGACACAGCTGGGAAACCAGAGACACCTGAGAGATGCTGGACTCTCCTGGCAGCAGCAGCCTGAGGTAACCAGAATGAGCACTTAATTTCCCACATACCTGTAACTATCCTAATCATTAATCTAAATCTCCCTCCCTGAAATTTAGGTCCATTTCCTTTTCTTCTGCTCTCAGGGAAGGGACCTGACTAACATCTCCGTATAACAGTTCAATATACAGATAGAAACTGCGTCTCTGCTTCCTCTTGCTTCTTTTTGTCTCTGTAAGGAAACTGAAACCATTAAATCTCTCCCAAATCCCTCATTTGTTTTCCACAACCATGATCTCTCTAAAAATGTACAAAGCAGAAGACAGTACTGCAACTGATCCCCACCAACACAGAATAGAGAGGAGTAGCTACCTCCATTACATTATAAGCACTTGGCATTTCCCTGAAATTATATTTTTCTTTTTCGCAAGCCTATTGCCTCTTCAAATCAGTTTCCACTCAGTTTCTGTTATTCTGGGATGCTCTCCTGCAGTATTACTGCCACTCCATTTCTGGCTGCACTTTTCAGTTTTCTTTGTGCTTCTCTTCAATTAACTTTATCATGCTGATTTCAAGCCGTTTTTCTGATTTTTTTTTTTATTCCTGTCTTCCAAACTTCTGACAAGGTCTCGCAGCTGGGCATTATCTGCAAATCTGATATATTTACTATCTATCCTATTGAGCGAGTAACAGATAACAATGTTTTGTAACACTAAATACTGGATGCCAGCATTGTAGAAGCCTCTGAGAAATGTTCTCCCATTTTGGCAGTAAATAATCATTCTCAGAGTCCAGCTTTCCAATCAACTGCACATCTACCTTGCGTGAATTTCATTTAGTCCGTATCTGCTCTGTTTGCTTATGAATGTCATGTGGGACACTGTCAGAAGACACACTGTATCAATCACAGCCCCTATATCTGCGTCGCTGTCAGAGAAGGAAATGAGATGTACTCGATAGGCTTTGTTTCTCCCGCGTCCCTGCGCGGGTGCTCTTATCTCCTCTCTGTTCTCCAGATGCCTACAAATGGATTGTTCAAAACTTTCTTGCAGTATCTTTCTTGGAAACGATGTTAGGGCTGACTTTGCTGTAACTCCTTAGATCTGCCTTTCCTCCTTTGTTAGAGATGACATTATGTTTCCCTTTCCCCAGTGCTCTGCAATCTTACTCACCCTGCTAAGCACTAGCGTTTGGGAAACTGCTTTGGTTAAGACACGAAAAATTTCATTTTTGTAAATTTCATTAGGCTGTGCCACCCCGAATACATCTAATTTATCTTAGTATTCCCTAAGGTGTTTTTTACTTAATCCCTCCAGGCTCCTACTCTCAAGATTTTATTATTAATTGATTTAAACTTTTGGTCGTAATAAACCTTTTTTGTGTGTTTGTGTGGAGACTGAAATAAAAAGAGGCATCATTTCAGCCTTTTATATATCACCTGGTATTTGCTGAGCTCACCTGATAAGTGCTACTTTGCATCTACACTCAAGTACAGTGCACTGTTTGCACTATAGTATTGTTTAACTCTAGCAAACCATTAATTTTAATGGCACTATGTAGTCAAGTACTCAAATATAAAATATTAATCTTATCTCAATGACATTACTACACAAATTAATCCCAGATCACTCTTCAATTCCTTCTACACTTTGATTGCATGTCACTTACAAATAATTCAATTTTTAGTTTATTCTATGATACTGAAAAGTAGAATTATTCTATATTAGTAGTTATTAATAGGAATTAATTCACCCAATATAGACAGATCATTGATTCATAGAATCATTAAGGTTAGAGGTCATCTAGTCCAACCCCTCCGCACACGCAGGGTCTCCTAGAACATGTGGCACAGGGTGGTGTCCAGGTGGGTTTTGAAGATCTCCAGAGAAGGAGACTCCACCACCTCTCTGGGCAGCCTGTTCCAGGGCTCTGTTACTCTCAATGTTAAGAAATTTTTCTTTAAGTTCCTGTGGAACTTTTGATGCCGTTTTTGTTGTCGTTTCCTCTAGTCCTTTCATTGGCCATCACTGAAAAGAGGCCGGCCCCATCCTCCTCACTCCCCACCTTGTTTGCTTATAGACACTGATCAGGTCCCCTCTCAGGCTTCTTCAGGCTGAACAGGCCCAGCTCTCTCAACCTTTCCTCACAGGGCAAATGTTCCAGGCCCCTCATCATCCTCGTAGCCCTGCGCTGGACTCCAGTAACTCCATCCCTCTTGTACTGGGGAGCCCAGAACTGCACACAGTACTCGAGATGCGGCCTCACCAGGGCTGAGTAGAGGGGCAGAATCACCTCCCTCGACCTGCTGGAGACGCTCTGCTTAATGCACCCCAGGATCCCATTGGCCTTCTTGG